>VWZP01010435.1:182563-218856 GCA_013396995.1 Dicaeum eximium
AGGGGAGAGCCGCAGGGGTGGGGGGGAGAGGGGGAAGAGGAGCCGGCACCGTCTAGGATCAATAAAAGAGTTACTGTTCTCCATTAAATTGTAAAACTCAAAGAAATTTGACATAATTGCACACTAGGGGCCACTTTTCCAACAAAAGTGCAAATAACGTTTAACCAGAACCAGCGCAAAAGGGAAAAAAAGAAAAAAAAAGAAAGGGGGGGGGGGGGGGGGGGGGAAGATGGAAAGGGGAAAGATTAACAAAAGAGGAGGAGAAAAGGATGAAAAAGAGAAAAGGGTAGAAAAAGAAAGGAAAAGGTAGGAAAAGAGAAATAAAAGAGGGAAAAGGGGGATAGGAGAGAAGGGAGCCGTGCCCCCCCAGCCCTGCTGGGCTGTCCCCACGGCCCGGTCACGCGCGGCCCCTCCGGTGTCCCCGGCACGACGGACCCGGCTAAAGCCCAGGTGACAGCGCCGGTCCCGGCTTTGTCTCCCGTTTTTCCTTTGCTTTTTGTTTGTTTGGTTGTTTTTGGGGTGTTTTTAAAAGCAGCCCCGCCCTCTCCGGCTCCGCTTCAAAGCGCGGCCCCGCCGCCCGCGGCATCTGCGCTGAATTAGGGGCAGAAATCCCCGTTTTCCATCCAGAGAGTCCCGGGAAACTCCTGCGCGGCCGCGCAGGGCAAGGTCGGGGTCGGGGAGCTCCGGCCGAGCCTCTCAGTGCGCAGTGCAAGCGCTGCGCGGAATCTGCGCGGCATTTTCAGCCCCGCTCCGGGCACCTCCCCGCCCTAGCCAGGCTGGAACCCCCGCGCTGATTTATTTTCCACCCGGGAACCCTCCCCAGTGCCAGCGGCAAAGGGGATTGTGGGGCTCAGGTGGGTTTTGGGGAGGGGAGAGGGGTGTCCCCGCTGAGCAGGGGGTGTCCAGCCCCCCATCCCCTGTGCAGCCCTGGCCCCGCAGCCTTTCCCTGCACTGGGGAGGTCAGCCGGGATAGATGAGCCTTAACGGGAAAAAAATGTGGAAAGGGATAAAATTCACAGGCCAGCTGAGAAAGCAGGTTGAGGAGGGGGGAGCTGCCAGGGCCCTGTGGCTTTGGGACGGGCAGGGGATGGGGTGCAGCATTCCATGCTCTGCTTCCAGCTGCTCCCAGGGTGGCAGGGAAGCCCTGGTACACCCAAATGTTTCACTCTCCAGGATTTCTTGCTCTGTTTGTTAGAGTTGCTGTCCTGGTGCACGCATTCCCAAACTTTGGGCTGGCAGGAAATTGTCTTTGTGAAGAACATGGAATGGTTTGGGTGGGAAGGGACCTTAAATCTCATCTCGTCCCACCCCCTGCCATGGCAGGGACACCTTCCACTGTCCCAGGCTGCTCCAAGGCCTGTCCAACCTAGCCTTGGACTCTTCCAGGGATCCAGGGGCAGCCACAGGGTCTCTGTGCCAGTGTCTGTTTTCAAATGTGTATTTAAATTGTCCCAGACTCATACTCTTGTCCTCAAATCCCCATCCCAAGGATGCTTCTTACTCAGCTCAGGGTGGGCATCGCCCATTGATGTTAATACACATTTATAACTATTTATACCTTTTTTAGCACACATTTACACACCAAATTCCTGGCACATCCCACTGGGACAGAGATTTGACCGGGGAAAAGATCTCAGAGGAAGTGAAGGGGTGCAGATGCAGCTGCCAAAGGCCCAGGCTCAACATCCAGCCTGGACACCTGGTTGGAACCTCCTCCTTCTCCAGCTGCTGACCTTCCTGCAGAGCCAGCTCTGGTGTGGGAAGTACCTGCAGCCTGACTGGGGAGTGGGAAGTTGGTACCCCAACCCCCCCAAAGACTGATGGTTGTAATCTGAATTGTTATTATAGCTGTGGATTTGGCCTTGTGCTTCTCCATCCTTCCATGGATCTCCACCAGCAGTGGCCTCTGATGTGGTTTTGTTTCTTACAGGAATATCCTGCCTGATGCCTCTGTGGGACAATGTCCAGCCTGCTGCCCATCCTCTGGAATGTCATTCCACAGGATGATGGTTCACTCTCCATGGCAGGAGGGCTGGAATTAGATGTTCTGTCAGGTCTCTTCAAACCCAAAGCATTCTATGATCCCTTGTGGCAAGAAATGGACGGAGAACAGGGCAGGGGAAAGAAATTCAGGGTTACCTTTCGCTCCTAGGCACGATCAGCCCCACCTATGAAGATTTAATTCTTCTTACAAAGAGAAATTAATCAAATTTTATGAACGTGTTCATAATTAGAATAGCATAAGCTCATGATTTCAAGGTGACCAGCAGGTCCTGGCCAGCGCTGATGGAAGCCAGCTGAGGGCATGGAGTGTGAACCTTTATCTCTGCTGACATGACATATTATTAAAAAGTATTTCGAGTAATCTTTGATTTCCTCAGCATTGCAACACATTCCAAGAACTTGGCCGGGGATCAACCGAGCCTTTTTAATTTCCTACACTGAAAAATAAAACAAAAATCAAGCCCGATTGAGATGATATAATCAGGAACATTTTGAGGGTTTAGGTCAAATTAATGTGTCAGAGAAGGGTTTTCAGGAGACTTGGGGAGCTTTAATCTGTCAAAGGCTGACTCAGAGCCTGCTTGGGCTTTGTAATCTTATTGTCTTTATGGAATTATGGGATAGAATGGCCTGAATTACCGTCATCAGAGAGTCTAGCAAATAATCAGTTGGCATAAAGTTCAGAATAACTAAGTTAATTTTAAAGCAAGTGTTGCACAATATGCCAGAAGTGTTTGCTTAACTTGGAAATGATCTTTTAATTCTGCCCCTTAATGTGTGAAGGCACTCAGGTAACCTCCAAACACAGCCCTGCCCAGCCACTTTTGGGGCAGATTTTAGGGGATGGAGTTCTTTCCAAGCTGTGCTGGAGTTTGCCAAGATTTGCTTTGCATTTACCAAAACAAAACAAAAAAACCCCAACAAAGCAAACCAAACCTGCCTTTTGGCTTAGAGGTAATATTTTATTTTAATTTAATTTTTATTTGGCTTTAAGGTAATATTGAGTATCACCTTAAGTCAATTATGCATTTAATACTTCTCTCTTTTGTATCTCCACTCCATCATTAATTTATATAGAGCTGCAATTATAAATTTGATATGTGGATATTTTTTGGTTCTAATGGATAAATTCAAGGATTGCTCGGGATAAACTCAAGGGCTGTTCATTCTCTGCTACAGAAATCATTAACAAGAAAATGTTTATCCATTGAATATTTGGGCAAATCCTGGTTTCCAGCCCTGCACTCTCTGACCAGAGAGATGAACACCGTTACTCAAACCCCGGCTCCCTGAAGAGCCTCAGCCACTGCTCCTCCAGTGCTTAATTAAATGATGAGTAGTCAAGTTTACAACTGGGTGTGGGTGCATCTTTCTTCCTGCTGGGTGTATGTGAGGTGGGACACGCTGAGCAATGTTTTGGGTGGTGTAGCTCCTCTTCCCCCACAGGGAGCAAAGCAGAGAATCCTGGGCTGATCCCATGGCCCTGAGTGCTCTTCCCACCCCAGCCCTGGTGGCACCAGCTACATCCACCCTTTAAAACTCTTTCCTCTGCTGTAAAAAAGCATTTTAGGGTTGATTTAACCCTTTTTTGCACATGCTGCTAACTTGTTACTCCAGGGCTCACCTTCAAGTTTCCTTTTCTCCCTCGATTCCCAACCTTACTGCTGCCAGTAAATAAAAACGGGATTTTTTAGATCCAAATCTAATTGCTTGTAAATCAAAGAATCCCAGAACAGTTTGTGTTGGAAGGGACCTTAAAACCCATCCAGTGCCACCAGGGACACCTCCCACTGTCCCAGGCTGCTCCAAGCCCTGTCCAACCAGGCCTTGGACACTTCCAGGGATCCAGGGGCAGCCACAGCTTCTCTGGGGAGCTGAAATCTACTATACAAATATGTAATAAATATAATTGAACATGCTGCCTCACATCTGTCAGGGGTATTACACCTGCACTGAGAAATGCAAGTGAATATCCAGTATTCCATTGTGTAAATAATGCCCTTTCCTTGGAGGAAAAAAAATAAACTCGTGGACAAGACTGTGCCACAAAGAGCTGCCATGACCCACCCAGGAAAGGGATGAGGGGTTCATTAGGGGAGGATGTCAGAGCTGGAATGAAACAGTTCCTAAATGCCCTGGAGAGGCTGCAATGGAGAGGATGTGGGGCAGCTGAATGACCCTTCTGGGGGCTGGAATAACACCGGGTTGGGTTCTATGGGAGCTGCAAGTGCCAATATTGAACTCGAATTTTTGTAAATGAAACCACCATTTCACAGGAGTAATTAACTAATCAGTCATTAACAGATTAACAAATATTTCTTTTTCCTAAAAATTGTTCAAACAGAAACTGCTGAAGACTGAGGGATTCTTGGCAGAAAACAACCAGTGGTAGTGTTAAACAGTGCTCAGGAGATTGTTTTCCCTGACATTCTCAAATATCCCATTCCCCAGCACAGCTTTAATTTCATTCCATGATTATTTTGCCCCTCATGAACTTTGAAGAACCTCTGCTCCTCTGTGACTGTGTGCTCTCTCCATCCCTGCTGGGCTGTGGCACCTCTGGGCTGACTCCATCCAAACCAGGAGGTGATGGCAAGGTGTCCTTGTCCACAGGGCAATCCTGAATTTATTTCATGGCAAAAATGACAGATCTGAGCAAGACATGAGCAGTTTATGGTGATGGCCAACCAGTGCTGAAGTTTCTTGGTTGATCTCCTGAGGAGGTCCTTCACCTCCGCGTGCGCTGCATTAGTTAAAGATAAATTAAAATAAATCTCTGTTATGTTATTTTATACATAACCCCCCCAGAGTGTGCACAGGGAATAGGATTAAACCTTAAGGAAATGATTCAGTGAAGTAAAAACAATACAGACAGCGTTTGGGGAGAGTTAAATCAAATTAGGGCGCTCAGATCACTCCAGGATGAGAGAGGGGCGGGCGGTGTTCACGGGAAGTCAAGGAAGGGTCAACAATGCCCATGTGGGGTGGGGTAAGGATGAGACCTCAGCAGGACCTGTCCCCACAGGAACCTTCCTCCAGCTGTGGCTGGTGCCCTGCTGAGTTTCTCCAGAACCTCCAGCGTGATGTAACAGGACCTTCTGTGGGATATCTCACTGTAACCTCCAAATATTTTCTGGAAAAGCCAGATTTCTCATCTCTGTGCTGTGAGGAACATTTTTAACGTAGCTTCTCCCAGCCCAGCTCCTGGGTTTTGGCTCGTGGTTGTGTGGGAGAATGAGGAGAAGCTGCTCCATCCCCTCTCCAGCCACCAGCCTTCCATCCCTCCAAGCAGCTCTCCCACCACTTTTCCTTCATCACAGCTTCTCCAGAGAAACTGAGAAATAAACCCAAGACCTGCCCCCTTCTCCCTCTAAGTAACAGGGAAAATTCCTGATGCATTGAATGTTTATAATACTTAAGGAATACTTAGAGACTGTGTAATAAAGGGGGATTTAGAGAGGGCAAAATTCAGCACATGGATGAAGCAGAAAATCTTTAGAATTGCACTAAAATGAATCCTGTCTGCCTTTACCTCAGGGAAGGGCTCCAGGGAGGGAGATGGAGTGACCCCAGGTGAGCCCCAGGACCCCTGTCCCCTGCCCTCCTCACTGCTGGAACATGGGGAAAGAAAAGCTGGAGTTCTCAGTTTGGCTGCCAGGAAAAGCACACAGAAGTGAAATGGAAATACTTATGGGGAAGCTGATACTGAGTTATTCCATTTTCCTGGGCAAGAGCTGGGCACAGCTGGGGCCACCTTCCCATGCTCCCTGCTCAGCATCCCGAGGTCTGGGAACCACAACTGGGACCTGAACCCCAGGAGCCCTCTTGGAGGCAGAAATCTGAGGGTAAAAAGCCTTTTCAGAGAGGAGAGATGTTATTTTTACCAAATCCAGCCTGGGATCTTTAAACAGTTACTGGGTACCTGGAGTCACCCCCTCGGTGATTCGATGGCCTTGGCCACATCATCTGCTCTGAGAGGAAAAAATGGGTCAATTCTCTCATGATCACTGAGTTTTGGGGTGAGGAGGATGAGGAGTCACAGCAACAACACCCATCCCAAATGTCCCAAACAGGGCCAGCTTGCCAAGCCCACCTGGACAAGGGGTCACCAGCACTGGGCTCCTTCACCTGGGGTCTCTCCCTCACCAGCCTGACAGAAAACTCCTCTTTGTTTTGCTACTCTATCCTCAGTTAATGCAGCTAATTATGGCCCTAAATGCGAATATAGAGGGATGAGAATGAAATCCTGGAAGGGCTGAGGCACTGGGGAGAAGGACAATAAATTAGGAGTTTTGCAAGGAAGCTTTCACTCATCCTCATGGTTTGGAGTTGTGAGCTTGCGCTCGGGTTAGGAAGCGCCTTTCGAAATTAAACAGAAAAGATAAAATCTTAATATTCCGTGAGATGTGCCAATACAAATATCTGTCGGCAGAGATGTAAAATAATAGCTTTAAAAGCAAGGAAGAGAAACACATGAAGTTTTGGGAGCAGGGTGATGTCACCCCCCAGCCCAGTGAGATTTTCTTTGTGTTGGAAATTAAAGCCGCATGAACTCCCTGCGCAAAGCTGGGTGAGACTCTGCTTTTTCAGCCCCCCCTTAGGGAGGATGGGTATTATTTTCTGGTTTTAATTTTAAATTCATAAATAAATGTGATTGACTTGCCACCCAATAGCACTGAGTTGTGAAAAATAAGGATAAAGTCTGTCAATTAAGTCTGTCGGTGGCTGGTGTTGCTGGAGCAGAAGAAAATCAAAATTAGCTGAAGTGGTCAACAAAATTCAGCTTCATGAGGAATTTCAGCTCAGGGAAGAGGAAAATCTGTCTCCATGGTGTTATCTCCCCTTCCAAAGTTTCCTCCTGGCTGCACTGGGTCACAGGCTGTGGACTGTAAATTATACAGCCCAAATCAAACCCTCTCCTGCAATAAGGGAGAAGAAAACCATGCAATGATTTAATGTAGGAAACAGCTCAAGCTACGGCTTTCTCTTGTTTGGGAATGTGGACAGTTATGCTGAGATCCCCAAACCACTCCAACCCATGGAAATTAGCACATAACCATCTGGCCTGGTGGCTCAACACCTCCCGTGGCCGTAAATCCAAATCCCAGCAACCTTAGCAGGGGATTTGCTCGGAGAAACGAGCTGAGTCCTCGAGTAATGGAAAAACAAGGTGAGCTGGGAAGGCCCTGGGAGAGCTTTGGTTCCAGGAGGGAGCCAGCTCCAGTCAGGCATCCCTTGGCTTCCAGCAGGGAAAAGGGCTCTGCAGGAGCGTCTCATCTTTGACTCCTGGTGCCCCATCCATGGCTGAGCTCCCTGGGATCCACCAGCTCAGCCAGCTCTGCTCCCTCGGCATCTCCACATCCATCAGGATGCTCTGTCCCAGCTCCAAGACTCTGGGCACAGTTTTGGGGGTCACAGAGCCACTGTGGGCACGGAGCAGCGCTGCCAGCTGTGGTTTCCCATCCAGCATCTCCAGGACCAAAGTGTGTGGGTTTTTGAGGAAAGATCCCCCTGTGTGAAATGAGAAATCCTCCACTGAGGACTGCAGGGTTTCCCCACCCTTGGTTGGAGCCCATGCTGCACAGTGGGAAGGTTCAGAGGGGACAAAATAATTTTCCTTGCTGTGTGGAATACACTGATCTTAGTTCCTTGCTTCATGTAGGTTTTTAGCTAAGCTGCAATTAAAGATCAGGAATATGGATTCAATATCTCCAATTGGGAGCATCTGCCCTCGCCAATAAATGCTCTGCCCTGCCAGCCATTGCTGGAAAGCCGAGCCATGGCTATGGCTCACCCACAAAAAAATTGCATTTTCCTAACCTTCAACACCTGGAAGCAGCAGCTGAGTCTAATTCGGGCTCTGCAGCAGGTTTCACCCACGGAAAGTCGTGTATTCCTTGCACATCTGGTTGTATTCAAGGGGATGTTGCCTTTCAGTGCTGCTCAGGTCTGGCTGTGCCCCTTTAGTTCCTGGGTAAATTGTCCCTTTCCCTACGGGAAACCTGGTGAGCATTGTTTGGAACAGAATTAGTAATTCATTAGCAATTCATTAGCAACTCATTAGCGTTCCCATGGGTGAAGGTTTAGGATGAGCACAGCACTAAACCAAGCACCAGGGCAGGTTTGACTTCTCCTCCAGCAGTGCCATCAAAGATGGAGGTTGGATGACTCCAATGCTGCCAGGAGAAATTGTCTGGATTTAAAAAATCCCACTTGGAGTTCACTCTTCTCTCTCCTTTCCCCTTCTCCCAGGACAGCAGAGCCCAGAGCCCAAGAAGGGTACAGGGAGTTCCCATAAACCGTAGGGAGATGAGCTCTACTTTTCCCTGGATTTCTGCCTCCATTTGTGCATCTGCTCAGAGTCCCATGTTCCATGGACTTAAAGCACTTCCATACTGAACAGAATTCCTCCAGTTCACTGCAAAACACAACAAAACTCAGCCCCGAGGATGCCAAAGGCTCCTGCTCCACACATCCTCCAATTCCCAATCCCAACAACAGCAAACTCAGGGAATCACTGCGGAGTCGTGAACGCTCCAGCTGCAGCTCTGCCCTGCTGCTGGAGGGCAGGGAAGAGCTCCAGGCTTTTCCTGGATGTGCTTTCCTGAGGGATTTTGTTGGCACGGCTCATACCCGCGCTGGGGCAGAGCTGAGCCGTGGGATGGGAGATGTTGGGAAGCAGCAGGAGCAGAGCTGTTCCCCCAGGACCTCAGGGAGCAGCACTGCTCAGAGCTGGAGCTTCCCCCCAGGGATGGGCCAGGAGCTGCTCCAGAGCTCTTTGCCTGTTGGAGAAACCCAACAAGGAGCAGCTCCCAGCAGGGTTCAGTGGGATGTGGCTGAGGGATCCCAGTTGGCTCAGAGGGATCCTTTCTCCATATGAAGGAGCATCCCTCCCTCCCTCCATCCATCCATCCATCCCTCCATCCCTCCCTCCCACGGCATTCCCTGCCTGAGGTGGTTTGTGTTCCCCTGGCTGAGCACTGAAAACTGGGTTTTCCTCAAATTGTTACAATTCAGCTTAGAGAAGGGAGGCAGTGCTAGGTTGATTGCTGGGCTTGATGATTTTAGAGCTCTTTTCCAACTTTAATGATCCCAGGATTCTGGGAGATAAAGAATGGATCTGCTGTCCTCTAAATCATAGGGAATAAATACACAAAACACAGCCCTGGATTTTTTTTTTCTCAGTAATATATAACAGGATTAAAATGCAGCCAAGAGAATCAGTAAAAAATTAGTAATTAAAAAACTCCTGTGTCCACGGCTGGCAAATAGAGTTGAGTGACAGAAAAAGGGGTTCCCTGGATCCATGGCTTTTCCTTCCCGAGCTCCCCCAAACCCTCCCGCAGGTCCCTGGAGTTGTTGTATGTGTGAACAACCCCGAGTTTGAAAACTCAGTTTGTTTACCTTCCCCCAAATCAAGAACACATTGAGAATAATTTGCAAGACAAAAAAGAAAAGCTTTAATTTATCAAGGTTTCCACTCCACAAATAACATGAAATCCCTTCTCCTACCGGGACACTTGCAGAGCTCCTGCTGGGATCCCGCCTGTGCCCGAGCTGCTCTGGGAGCTCTCGGGCACTTTCTAAGTCATAAAGTTCCATAAAATTTAAAGTTTAAAGCAAGAAAGTTAAATTCAAACCTGTTACACTTTCCAGCCTGGGGTCTGTCCCAGCCCCAATCCCTGCCCTAATCCCGGCCCCAATCCAAGCCCCAGTCCCAGCTCCAGCCCTAATCCCGGCCCCAGTCCCAGCTCCATCCTCCCGGAGCCAGCGGAACATCCCGACCCCGAGCCCGCCGCGCTGCCGAGGAGCTGGAATTGTTTCCAGCCTCCCTGAGGATTTTCTCTCTCTCCGGGCGAGAATCCCCGGGTAGAGCCCGGCCCGACCCCAGCGGGGAGATTTGGGAAGGATTTGGTAGGGGCAGCCCAGGAAATCCCGGTTTTAGGGAGCGGGATCCAGAGCGAGCGAGGCATTCCCGGCTCCTGCTGAACGGAGGAGACGGATTTGCTTGGATTCCAGTCAGGAAAACACCAATCCTATGGAATATTGTGTTATATCCCCCTGCATCGCACATCGTGTTTATAACGAACGGGTTCTGATGGCAGCTCCCACCTCTCTGACTCGCGCTGGGTGGAAGATTCCCTGAAATCCAGGAAAGTTTTCCACACACAGATCTAAATGGCCCCCGGTGTCCTGGTGCCTTTGAAATCCGTGGCAGCTCTGTCACCGATTTCGGGGCACTCGGGATTTTGCATTCCATGAACAAAGGTACTGAAACCTGGCTTGGCTGCAGAGCACAAATGATCCAACAATCCTTTGTCTGAGGAGGGAATATTTCTTCCCCCACTTGGAAAAGCCCTACAGCCACAAAAGAGGAGGAAGAAAGCCTTCACAATTAACCCCGGCTCAAATGAAGAAGGATTTTAAGTTCATTTAGGTACTTTTTTTTTTCCCCAAAAAAAGCCATATCGCTTTACATTTATAATGTTGGTATCATCCAGTACTTTAAATCAAATTATGGCTGTATCAGGCTGCTTAACAATGTTTCTTTTTAATTAAGTTTACCAGTCCCAGATGCAATTTTTTGTAAAGAAAGAAATTAAACAAACGTAATTAAATTACATGACAGGGGTTAGGTAAGACACCAAACAGCCCGGCAAAAATACAAAGATTGATAAATCCTTTTGGATACTCACATTTTGCACTTTCCCTACACCCTGTAGTATTCCAAGGGGCATCCTGGAATGCCCACAGCAGTGTCCAGAGCCCTCTACCTTACCTAAGGAATTACCCTCTGAGATGTTTTTAAATCCTGCTGCCACAGAGATTTTAAACTGCCCAGGAAGTTCCTCAGAAAGCTGAGAATCCATGAATTCCCAATAATTTCCCTGTGCATCAGATCTGCCTGGTTTGGGGAGCTGCTGGGGGTCCCCAGGCCATCCCCCTCCAGCCTCCAGCAGCAGGCACAGAGCAAGGCAGAGCCTGCACAGGCAGGATCCATCCCCATGGGATTTCAGCTTTATGGGATTGATGGAACAGCACCAAACTCGGGGTTTGGGGTGGTGCAGCAGCTCCTCATTCTCACTTCAGTAAGGGAGAGAGCGCTGCCCGGGAATGGCAGCTGGATTTTTACTGAGAAAATGGCACTAAAAATCGGGATGAAGGAAAAGGAAGGGGAACAGGGCTGGGCAGTGGATTGCACGTGCAGACCTGGAGGGATCTGTGTTTTCCTGAGCTCCTCCGAGCCCACACCCAGCCCTGGAGCTGGGCTGAGCTCCCACGAGGGCACTCGCAGCCAGGACACCCCATCGCTCGAATTTCTGTGGTTGAAACCGCACAAAACCACCCAGAGTGTCCATCTTTGGAGGCCACAAAGGTTGCCAGGACGAGGGCAGTGGGGTTTAGGGCAGTGAGGACAGCCCCCTGCTTGCACACCCCCTTCCCAAGGAAGCTCTGGGCACGGCCGGCAGCATCGGCTGGAATTTGCACCCTGGACAGGCTGCGGTCACGGGGAGATTACTGGGATTTTTATAGGGGTCAAAATGGAATAATCTCATGGAGGGAGCAGCAAATCCCTGTATCCAGCCCTGCAGGAAGCACAGCCATGGGAGCAGATGAGCAGAGCACCGAGAAGCCTCAAGGAGCTGGGAGATCCCGATGGTCCCCAGGACAATCTGACATCCCCACGGAGCTGTCGGCGTGCACAGGGAGCAGCCTTTCCATGCTTTCCATCCTTTCCACCCTTTCCACCCTTTCCATCCTTTCCATCCTTTCCATCCTTTCCATCCTTTCCATCCTTTCCATCCTCTCCCTGATTTCCCCGACTCCGAGGATCTGCATCTGGGGTTGCAAGGATGAAGTCAGCCCCGGAGCTGCTACGGGCTGGAAGTGATTTCACCGAGCTGCAATGCACATGGATTAATTCCAGTACTGTAAAGTCAACATGGGTGAACACTGGCTACATCACAGCCTTCATTACTGGGGTCTGGAGCAGCTTTGGATGAAGTAATTTCCCTGGGGTTTAGCACTTCCAAAACATATAGGGCGTCCTTCTTGGATTGGCCTGGAGAGAGGTGCCCCCCCCTCGCAGCCACCCCAAATTGGCCTTTATCAGTTGCACATGGACCCCTGTGACTGTGAGGGGCTTCAAACGAGGCCCAGATGGGCCGTGGCACACGATGCCCAAACTCCGGACACACGGAATGCGGCTCAGCCCGAGTGCACACCAGGGATGTTATTAATAACAAATGAGACAACACTCCCAGGCCGGCCCTTCCAATGGGAGAGGATGTGGGATCAGTGGGGATTAGCTATTCCTCCGTCCTTCCTGGTCAAATCCACTCCTGGAGGGTTCAGTGTTGGATTTTGGACACCAGGAAGCCAATGCTCATCAGGCTGCTCGGTTTGGAGTTTCCCAGATTTGAAGTGAACCCTTCCTGTGCAGGAGGTGTTTATTTTGTCTTTTCCCCCCCTCAGCTATAAACTGGAACTGAATCATTGTCATGTGCAATTTGCTTCCTTGGAAAACTCTTGTGCAAATGTGACTCAGCTTTGCCTGGGCACCAGGATCTGCTCCCAGATAGAATCCATGGATGGTTTGGGAATGACTGTAAATTCCATACAGTTCCAAATTCTGGGCAGCTTTCACTATCCCAGGGTGCTCCAAGCCCTGTCCAACCCGTCCTTAGACAATTCCAAGGATGGGGCAGCCTAAGCTTCTCTGGGTATCCTGTGCCAGGGCCTCCCCACCCTCACAGGCAGGAATTTCTTCCCAATATCCCACCTAAACCCACCCTCTGCCAATTGAAGTTCAAGTTCAGCTTCCTGCATGAGCCACCCCACAAGAAGCAGTTCACCTTCTTCATCTCACATCAGGAGCTGGGTGAAAGAGGCTTTTAAGGGTTAATAACGGGGTCCCCCTCATCCCCTATTAATTCACAAAATCCTCTTTCTTTCACAGCTTGATATTCATCAGCAGCATCCAGGTCCTGGTTCCCTGGCAGAGGATGGAGCTTTAGAATGGATATTAAAAAAAATTTCTTCAGGAAAAGGTTGGCCCAGCCCTGGCCCAGCTGCCCAGGGCAGGGGTGGAGTCCCCATCCCTGGAGGGATTTAAAATCCGTGTGGATGTGGCACTTGGGGACCTGGGTCAGTGGTGGGGCCCTGGCACTGCTGGGAGTGGTTGGATTCTGGGATCTCAGGGGGCTTTTCCAAGCTGTGAGTGCTGGCACTGGGATTTGGGAACGGTAATAGAGGGGTTTTGGGGTGCTAACACTGGGATTTTGAGGTGCTAGCACTGGGGGTTGGGGCATGGTGATGCAGGGGTTTGAGGGTGATAACACAGGGATTTGGGGATGCTGACACTGGGATTTGGGGGCGGTAACACGGGTTTGGAGGGTATTAACACTGGGATTTGGGGGATTTTAACACTGGGCTTTGGGAGATTTTAACGCTGGAATTTGGGGGTGCTGACCCCAGGCTGTCGGGCGGTACCAGCCCCGCGCACACCTTGGGAGCGCGGAGGTTTCCCGCAGCCCGCAGCCGATCCGAGCCTCCCTCCTGCCATCTGGAGGCGAATTCCCGCTTTTCCTCAGCCTCCCGATCCTGCCAGGAGCCGGGTTAATTCCCTGCAGCATCCCATACATTTCCCTGCAGCCGGCGCTCGCTCCGTTCTCGCTTTCTTGGGATGCTCGATGGAAATATAAAATCCTCTGGTTTGCTGTTTTCGAGTAAATACAATTTTCCAGTGAATCCCAAAGGCAGCATGTGCAGCCNCCCATCCCATCCCACCCCGCTCAGCCGAGGGGAGGCAACACCACTTCGGGATTATTTTTACGATCGGAAAAAAGGATTTCTCCCTCCCTGCTTTCTCTTGTGGATGCTCTCGAGTGGGAACATGGAATTTCCTCTGAAACTCCAGTAGGGTGAAGGGGATTGATTTGCTCTCTTTTTTCCTATAAAGAAAATATTTTATACAAAATAGACCTGTAAATTCCAATCTTGAACAAAATTATTCCCAGCAGTGCCAATGGCATTGCTGGCATCGGGATTGGGATGGGACTGGAGCTGCTGACTCCTCTCGTGGTGACAAAAACAGGGACAGACCTCGAGCTCCTTCCCAGTTTCTGTGCTGTATTTTACTGGAAAATGTAGAAAATTAATTAATTTTCCTGGAGTGTGAAGGAGAAAAGTTCACCTCAAAGAGCTGCTGACTCCCAGGGTTCATTTAACTCCGGTTATTATTTAATTCACATTTCAGAAAACCATCAATGATATTATCCCACTCTTTAACTGCACATTTGGAGCCGTGTGATAGAAAATCAAAGGGAAAGGAAATATTCTGGTTTAATTCCCACGTGAGTGGTTTGGCAGTTCTGCTGGCACAGGGATGTGGCTGCATCCAGGGAATGCTGATCCCGGGGGATGAGCGAAGCCACAGCGCCCAAGGGAGCTCAGATGGGGCTGGCAGAGCTCAGTTCTCTCCTTCCCCCTCCTTCCCTCCATCAAAATTCAATAAAATAATTATCTTTAATTACGTGGGAAAATTTTAAACATTAATTTTCATTGGTTTTATGTTAAACCACAATATTTGTATAAAAAGACTTTTTCATCCAATTCCCTTAGCAGTAATTACCAGGAGTATCCTGGGATAAAAATGGTCATTGTTACTTCCCAGATTTTCCCTAAAATGCATCCACATTGCAGGAGCTTTTTTGGATAATTCTTGTCTTTTAAATTAAAATTATTAAACTTTTCTCCTTCTCCCCATCCTTATTTTATGTCTTTTTCTTCCTGACTCTGGGCTTCCCAGTGTGAATCTGAATTAACTCCATTAAATACAACAATTCAGGCAAAATTTACCCTGGAAACACCCTGGGATCACCATGGGCTTCCTCTGTCTTCTCCTCTAAATTTCTTCTAAATTTTGATTATTATTTTTCTGATAATTTTATTGACTATTTTCCTTATCATTTTATTGATTGTTTTGCTGATTGGAATTGAAGCTGATCCTTCTATAGGTTGGAGGAGGGGAAGGAGCATCAATTTTGGGTTAGACCTGGCCCAAATCAGCCCTAAATCTTAATATTACATTTTTAGGATCTTTCTGACCAGAAAAACCCATCTCTTGCTCCTTAATTCAATAATAAATTATATTTATTTTATTTTATGTTATTTTAGTCTAGTCTAATCCACTTAATTTATTTTTATTTTACTCTTTTATTTTCATTCTTTTATTTTCTTGCATTTTCCCATCTGCTTTCCTGTGCATATTTTANCTGCATCCGATTCTCCCCCAGAACGGGATCTCCCTCTGTCCTCTCCCAGACAACCCCAGCTGAATATTCCCGTGTAAAACATTCCTGTAAAATCCCCCCTTCTCTCTTTCCCAGCTTTTCCTTACAATGAGGGTTTGTGGCTGCTCCTGAGGAAATTGAAATAATTTCCCTTTTTTCCTACATTTAAAAAAAAAAATGAAACTAAAATAAAACATTGCTTTTATCCAATCCCTGACCTGACCCAGCCTGACCTGGAGGAATTTTGAAATCCTTTTTTTTAATTTTATATTTTCCAGGAATCTGACACCCAGGAGCCGCTGGCCAGGGATGCTCCACCTGCATCTCCCCAGGGAAAATAATCCCAAAACTGGACTATTCCAACATCCCCCTGAGTCTGAAGCCGCAGCTTTTGGGAACTTCAAGCTCTTCATTCCCACATTTGCACCCCTGAATGCTCCAGGCACGGGCAGGACAGCGGCTCAGAAACATGGAAAATGGTCGGGATGGGAGATGTGGAGCTGGAGGAGCTCCCTTGGCTTCCTGCCCCACTAAGAAGGTTTTTTCCTTTCATGGCTTTTCCCAACACCAGATTTTTTTCTCCTGAGCTGAGCCCTGGAAGGAGCAACTCCAGCCAGAGCGAGATTTTCCCGATCCCAGAGCCCTTTCCTTGCCCTTTTCCAGCTTCCCTCTCAGTTTTGCTCTGTGCAAATAATTTTGGAGCTGATAAGAATAGAAACCCTGCTTTTGTGGGACCTAAAAATATCAGATATTGGAGTTCTGGACCCAAAATCCAGGGAGGAACACAAACATTGGGCTCCCTCCCTGTGCCAATAATTGGGGATAAAAATCCATCTTTGGGAAAACAAGGATCACCCCAGGGTCTCCCTATAAAGAAGTACCACCTTTTTCCCAAATTTCTGGGCTGAAACAAAGGTCTCCAACACTTGGAACATGAAATAATTTTCCTCTTTACCGAAATGTGTTTTTGGCTACAGGAAAACAGGAAACCAACTTGGAAAATATTAATGAAATGGAAACCCAGATCGTAAAGAATTCCGGGCTGGAGCCTTTTGCAGCTTCCAAGATGCGACTGTGGCAGAAGCAGAACCCTAAACCAATTAAAGGCAATTTAATTTCAAGGGCTTCTCACGGAGGGAAGGGATCTGGGGAGGATTTGGGATGCAGGGAGACATCCCAGCCCCAGCACCAGCACCTGCGAGGTTATTGCTCCCAGAGCCGGAGCCGGGATTCGATGCAGATGTGCCCCGGAATCCACTCCCTGCTCCAGCTGCAGATCCCAAAGATGGGCTGCTCGTGTCGTGCTCTTCCTTCATTATTAGGGGATTTGAGGGTTTAATTGTGCTGGCAGACATTTTGGAAAGGTTTGGGTTTAGGGCTGAGTCCTGCTGGGCTGAGCTGGGAATTTGTGCCATGTGTGGTCCATGGGAGCACAGGGAATACACTCCAGTGGAAAAGAATCCTATAGAAATCCAATAAAAGGTTAATTTAAAGGACAGAACAGAGGAATAAAGTGAATCTCTGGGTTAGCTCCATTCACAGGTGCTGGGGAGTCCCTCAGCATAATCCACAGTGCCAGAGTTGTGTTCCCCAGGACCAGCAGCCTGGAAAACCATTCCTCCCTCACGTGTTTCCTCTCTTCCCTGATTTTTTGCTGACTGAAACACACCCAAAGAAAAGAAGCTCCCATTCCTGGCCTCTGCTGGGCATTTGCACTCTGGGCTTTGCCTTCCCCACATCCAGAGCTGTCTGGTGGATTTACTGCTCATCCCACACCTCCAGGAACATCCCCTGCATCCAGATTCAGCTGGGATATTGTCCCGTTCTCTTAGAATCCCTCTGGCTGAACAACTCCCACAGGAAAACATCTCTGTCCTAAATCTTTTTTTCCTCCCTTGCAGGGACTCCTTTCCCTGGTGAGCACTTCCAGCCCACTCTGCATCCCGAGAACTTCCCAACAAATTGTTTCCACACTCCAGCCCGACTCCAAGCCCGATGCAATCCAAGGGTTAACCAAGTGAAACGTTTAAGGAGTCATGAAATGACTGTTTCCGCTTCCCATCTGGCTTTTATCAATTTTCAGTCGCTTTCCGAAGTGCAGCGACACAATCAAAACCCCCGATCTCCCGAGGCAGATAATTCAATTTGGGAAATGAATTTCTTATGTGCCCAGGAGTAAATACATTCCTGGCCAGGGAGATGTGGACTGCTGTCAGTGGGATAATGAGGTCCAGGGGAGCGGCCGTGCCCCCCCAGAGCCCTTTGGGATGAGTGGGAGCTCTGGGATGAGGGTGGAAGGTGCCAGAGGGATGGGACAGCTCAGGGGCCAGGTGTGGAGCACCAACCACGTCATGGACGTGAAGAGGGGATGGATTTTATTGTCTGGATGTGGCACTCAGGGTTCTGGGCTGGTTGGGGGCTGGACTCAGTCCTGGAGGTCTTTTCCAGCCTTGGTGGTTCTGGGATTTTGGGATCTCCACAAACTCCAGCTGGGTGTTGGCCTCTTCTCCCAGGTAACGTTAAATTCAGGAGGAAACGGCCTCAAGTTGCCCCAGGAAGGCTTAGTTGGATATAAGAGAATATTTCTCCACCCAAAGGATTGTCCTGCCCTGGCACAGGCTCCCAGGGCAGTGGTGGTGTCACCAGCTGTCCCCCAGCACTGCCAAGGCCACCCTAATCCACATCTCCAAGTGACACCTCTGCATGGCCTTAAATCCCTCCTGGCTCCATCACAAATGGTCCTGTGGGAAGCAGCCAGAGGGATCCATCCAGAGATAAGCTGGATAACAGGAACTGCCTGGGATAGGCAGCAGTTGGGCTTTATCTGCTCTTTTAAACCTGTACAGGTCATGGTGTTGAGTAGCAAAATCCACATGGAGAGGTCACTGAATAAATTAAAATCAAAATGGATTGAATAAAAAAATTAAATTAAAAGAAATTCAAAAAAGTAACTAGCCAAGAAATGAAATAAAAACTAAAATAAATAGTACTAAAATAAAAATGAAAATTTGGTTAAAATTAAATGAGATTGAAATAAGAGAAAATAAGAAGAAAATAAAAGAAAAGAAACAGTTTGGTCTTCAATCCTAATTCCAAATTTAGCCCTTTCTATCCCAATCCTCCTTTCCCTCATCACAATCAACCTGCCAGAACACACCAAATCCTCCCTGTGCTGGGTTTGGAAAAGGACTTTTTCCCCCTCATCAGAACAATGTCAAACAAACGGGGTCCTTTTCCTCTTTGGCTCCTTCTGTTGTCACTGCCCCATCCTGATTTTCCCCCTGGTAGGGCCGGTGGGTGCTGACAGGAGCATCCTGTCACACTTTGGGAGGGAAATCCCTCTTTTGGCACTTCCCCTGAGTGGGATGGAGCCGAGAGCCCACTAAATTCCACCTCTGGAGAGAATTTTCCTCCTTTTTCCGAGGTGTTTGGGACAAACCGGGCACATCCCAGCTTGGAGAGCAATCAGCCCTCGGCCGAGTTCAGGAGGTCCCGATTTTCCTGGGGGAAGTGCTTTAATCAAGATTAATTTTTTCCAGTTTTCAGTAATCGGAGCTCTTCCTGAGTTTTCCTCAAGTCTGCTTTAGGATGAAATTATCGAATTTCCATGGCAATTAACGGAGGGAGGCTGAGCACAAGGATCGTTCTGTGGGATGGGTGGCAGGGAACAAGTGAACAAGCGGGTTGGGTGAGCTGTAGGAATGGTCTCTGTGGGAAGTTTTCCCATCAAATCCATCACTCTGGAACACAGCTTTTACCTGAGGCATCACTGACCTGTTGCTCACGAGCATCTGAATCCCTCTCCAAGGCACTGTGATCCAGAAATAAGACTGAGAGGGATTAGCAGAAGAAGGAACTTTGACCTGGATTTAGGATTTAGCCGAATATCCCCCAGATCCCCTTTACCTCAAAGCCACCTCGTGGCAAAGCCCTGGCAGAAGTGACAGGCACGGGGGAGCTCCAAGGGGATGGGACAGGGCCGGGGGCACATCCCGACCTCGGGCACAGGGAAGGGACCGCCCTGGGATCAGCTGATCCAACCTCGCTGAAAGGGAAAAAGGAAGGGAAGTGAGGAAAGGGAAACAGGGGGGAAAGAAGGGAAATGGGGACAGGGAAAAGGGGGAAAAGAAAGGAAGTGGATAGAGGAAAGTGCAGAAAAAGAAACTGGGGAAAGGGAAATGAGGAAAGGGAAATGGGGAAATGCAGGGAAATGAAAGCAGGGAAATGGAAACAACGGGAAAAGAAGGGAAACGAGGAAAGGGAAGCAGAGAAAAAGGAAGTAGGGAAAGGAAAGCAGGGGAAAAGAAAGGAAATTGGGAAAGAGAAAAGTGGGGAAAGAAAATAATTGAGATGGAAATGAAGGAAAAAGAAAGGAAGTGGGAAAGGCATAATGGGGAAAGGGAAATGAGGAAAAACGAAAGGAAGTGGGGAAAGATGAAAGAAAATGAGGAAATGGGGAAACGGGGAAATGGGGAAATGGGGAAGTGGTGACTGCCCCTGCCCCGAGCAGCCCTGCCCTCCGTGGCAAATGGAATTGAATTTACAACGCACGGATGCATCCAGGGAACCCTCTCTGAGTCGGCTCTGTGGCTCGGCTGAACCAAAATATTCCGTGTTCAAGCAGAGGCAGCCGGAGGAGCCGAGCTTTCCAAAACACACATTTGAGTGGGACTTGGATCCTGCTGCGTCCTCCGAGCCGTGTCAGGGCTGCCCCAGCCTCACATCTGGCAGGGGAGCAGGAGGAGCCTGCGCTCCGCTCCGGCCGGGATGCGGCAGCTGGAAAGGGAAGGAAAGGAGGGGAATTGCTGGGATGAGGCCACGGAGAGCGGCTTAGGAGCCAAGGGGAGGGCAAAGAGCAGGAAAACGCAGCTTCCAAGGACGTATCTTCGAGGGAAAAGCTCCTCAGCATCTGCTTAGGACATCGGAAAGCCGAGGGAATTATTCCTAAATAATCGCCCTCCTCTTAACGCAGGTTGCATTTTGCGTGATTTCAAAATCCCAGAAAAGGGAGGCACCTGTGGACACAGCCCCAGCCCCAACCCCAGCCCTGCAAAGGCATCGTTCCTGCCCGGCATCTCCCGGGATTGGGTTACCTGGACACAGCCCCAGCCCCAACCCCAGCCCTGCAAAGGCATCGTTCCTGCCCGGCATCTCCCGGGATTGGGTTACCCGCAGTAATTCCCTTACAGCTCGCAAACGATAAATCCTGGCGCAGTTGGTTGAGGAATCCGGACTGAGGAGCGATGGAAGTGATTGAATCCAAATGGCTCCACAGCTGAGCCTGCCGGACCCACTAAACACCAAAATTAACAATATTGCGGGGCATGATGAACTGCAGCCCTGGAAAACTGTTCCCCAAGTGCACCTTAAACACAGCTAGAGCTTTTTCAGGGAGGTTTTTAGATAAATGTTAGAAGAAATGAGAAGTTTTCATCATTTTTCTTCCATTTTGTGGAATTTCTGTAAGTGTTGTCCTTTCCTGCTGAGGGGGCTGGGGCAGGATGGTGGCACCAGAGTGACACTGGGGTTGCTCTGGGCACAAATCAGTTTGGCAGAGAAATATAGAGGGGGGGATCTGCTGCAAAAAAAATCCTCAAAAAGGTGAATTCAGACACAGCACTAACTCTGAGATATCTCAGCAGACATCAGGCAGGACCATGAGTCCCTGGATGATCCAAGGTGCCACCTCCACAGCTCCTGGCCAGCAGGAAAGGTGGGAGCTGTGCCAGGGTCATCTCAGCCAGGGTCACACTCCATGAGCTGCTGCTCTCAGGGATTTATGACAGAGCAGAAAGGAGCAGGAAGCCACTAAATGCTGATACTGGTCCCTTATCACCAGACATTTGGGCTGGATTTGGAATTTCTGCGTCTCTCCCAGCTGTGCCATCGAGCAGGCACATCCTCTGTTCAGCCCTCCCAGAAATAATCTGGGTTCAGGTCAGCACCAAGACAAGGGGATCTGGGGCTTTGCTTCAGAGGGAGATGAAGATTCAAGGATGAAAAGTCGGTGACTCTGCCTTGCAGGAAAATCCATATTTGTCTGACTTGTTCATCCATGTCTCTGCCCACATTTCAGCCATTCCAGGAGAATCAGTTCCCTCTGCCTGGATGATTCCTTGGGGACTGATGGTCTGCCAGGAACCCAGTGCAGCCCCCAAAAACACCCAAGGGCCACCAGACCATGTTGCTCTGAGTTCTCCAACCCGGCCTTGGACACTGCCAGGGCTGGGGCTGCTCTGGGCACGCTGTGCCAGGGCCTGCCCACCCTGCCAGGGAGGAAATCCTCCCCAGTATCCATCTCACCCTGTCCTCTGGCAGTGGGAAGCCATTCCCTGTGTTCTTTCCCTGTTTTTGGGTGTCAGGCTCAATCCTGATTTGTGCTGACAGAGTCACAGAAGGGCTGAGGCCACTCTGGGATGTTTTCCCTATAAATAATCCGCACTGGGGGTCGATGCCAATGTGAGGGATTTTCTCTCTGTAAGTCTCTGCCTTGTTCAGCTCCACTCTATGAGCCCCTGGCCCACTCCTGGCCAAGCCCCTGAGCACATGGGCTGCTTGAAACATCTGGGAAAACCCATCCACTGCAGCAAATCCATGATTTTTAGCTTAAATTCACAAGGCTGCGTCTTAAATCAATGGGACAATCAATCAATGGGATTTTTCCCTTTGTAAAGACTCTGGGGCCAGAATTTAATACAGAAAGTCAAGGGGGTTTCTCCTGAAAATGAAGTTTCTAAAAATGAATGTTACAGCATTGTTTTCACCCTTATTGACTGTGTCATGCTGTTATTGCCTCCAGTCATTTTTTTAGGAAACAAATAAACAGCCAGGATTTGTCAGTCTAAGCAATAACCAATAGTGGCAGCAAACTTAATCTGGTGTTAATTAGGCTTGTGGAAAACTAAATCAAGCATCAGAAACCACAGATTATTTTAGGCTTCCTCTAGCATAAACACAAAGGCTTGAGGATCCATAACATATTATTTTTGTTGACAGTTTTCCACTTTTCCCCCAATTTATTTCATGGATCTGATAGGCTGCTCCTTGATTGCTTTTAGCTCTGTCTTCTTTTGGCCTCAGCGTGGCAGTTTGTTAATCCTTCCTATTTTTGTGTGTTTAAGCAGGATTACAAACTTCAAATACATTGTAAAAGGAACCTGTATACAATCTTTCAAAACCACTTAAGTGGGCCAATGACAGAAGTCCCAGCCCTGCAAGGAAATACAGAACATTTCGGAAATCATCCCTGCTGTTTATTTAGAAGCCATTTTTAATTACTCAGCAGGGATGAATGAAAGAACTGGAAAATGGAGAGAGACAGAGGGGTTTGCATTGAGTTACAGCTCGTGGAGAACAAGGGAGGGACGGTCAGGCTTTCAAGTCTGGGGAATTTTGGGGTGCAATTATGTCTTGTGGGTTTATTGACAATCAGACAAAATTAAACTGCAAATGAATTGCAAAGAGCGAAGGGATCTCTTGGAAAGCTCAAGGCAGCATCCTCTGGAACATCAGGAGGAATTTCTCCATGGAAAGGGTGGCCAGGCATTGCAGGGGGCTGCCCAGGGAGGTGGTGGAGGTGTCCAAGGAGGGACTGGACGTGGCTGTCCCCTGCTCGGCAGCTGATTTGCCCAAACTGCTTCCCAAATTTCAGCTGCAGAGCGATCCTGGCACCCCTGGCTGGGATTTCTCACAGAAGGCCCATCCTGCCAACGAGTTTCTTTCTCATTCTTCCTGGAGTTTCTCTTCCCTTAAAAGCCAATATTAGCCTGCCTGAGAAAGAACGGAGCGTTCATTTATTGGGACAAGATGATTTTCAAGCTGATTTGCATTAATTTTGGAAGTAGGAATTTTTCTTTGTTCCCGTTTCTTTCCAGGAAAAACTGAAGTCATGGGAGAGCAAGTCATGCCTTGCCTGGTTTTGATCACTTGGAGGCCTTAGAAGCAAACTCCTCAAAGTAAATATTTCCTAGGAAGATCATTAAGGGTGCGACCAACATGTAGGGAACAGCAACAGGAAAATACTGCTTTAAACCTAATCCCAGCCCATGCTGCATTCATTAGTGAATGACATTGTAGCTGGAACAGGAAAAAATAAAAGGCCACAGAGCAGAATGATATTCCAATTGTTAAATGCTCCTGGATCACTTCAGTTATCCCCCCTCAAAGGGGAATTGCTCTCCATGTGTTTAGCAAAGGCAAAAGTTCTCACAGACACCAGTCCAGGTGGGCACAGAGGGCAGGAATGGTAGTGCCCTGCTGATAAGCAGCCTGGGAGCTGTTATCAGTGAGATATCCAGCACGGGGACCTGGGAGATTACGTAGGAGATGATGCCTTGCTGCCTGTGACACTGAGGAGAAATCATCATTTTCACGGAATCATGGAATCATAGGAGGGTTTGTGTTGGAAGGGACCTCAAAGATCATCTCATCCACACTTTCCACTATCCCAGGTTGCTCCAAGCCCCACCCAACCTGGCCTTGGACATTTCTAGGGACAGCCACAGCTTCTCTGGGCACCCTGCTCCAGGGCTTTCCCACCCCACAGGGAAGGATTTCTTCCCAATATCCCAGCTAACCCTGAACCTTGTCAGTGTGGAGCTATCCCCCCATCCTGTCACTCCTTGCCCTTGTAAAAAAACGTACCAGGAGAAAACTGCCAGGAGAAAACCACCAGCTGGAACAGCCCAGCCCAGGAGCTGCCCCCTCTGCCCGGAGCTCCCGGAGATCCGTGGCCGGATGAGGTGGGGAGCACCCATGGGTGCTATCTCTCCTGCCCAGGATGCCCTCCTGGAAGTCTGACAGCTCCTGCTTGCTGAAAAGGAGCTTTATTATTAGCCAAAAAAAAAAAAAAAAGCTGCACTGGGGGAGCTGCAGGAAGGCAGATAAGGAGCAGCTGCTCCCCTTCCTGCCCGGCCCCCCCGGGCTTTATCTGGCCAGGCCACGCTGCCTGTCCCCTCCAGGGCTGGGACATGGCTCTGGGGACAGAGCATTGCAGGGGCTGCAGCGCGTTCAGAGATGGGAACGGAGCTGGGAAGGGGCTGGAGCACCAGGAGGGGCTGAGGGAGCTGGGGGGGGCTCAGCCTGGAGAAAAGGAGGCTCAGGGGGGACCTTGTGGCTCTGCACAGCTCCTGACAGGAGGGGACAGCGGGAAACAGGGACAGGAGGAGAGGGAACGGCCTCAGGCTGGGCCAGGGGAGGCTCAGGGTGGGTATCAGGAAGAATTTAAAATTTCATCCCTGGAAGAACGATCAGGCCCTGGAAGGGCTGCCCAGGGAGGTGCTGGAGTCTCCACCATGGAAGTGCTCAAAATTCAAGCAGATGTGGCCCTCGGTGATGGGGCTTAGTGGTGGGATTTGATCGAGGGTTGGAGTCGATGGCCTTGGAGGGCTTTTCTGACCTTGATGATTCTACGATTTTTAAATTGTCTGATCAAACACCAGGTAATCCTTTTGCCCCTTTTAAACCATCTTTTTAATGAGAATTTCTAACTGATGAAAAATCCTTCTTGGTAAGTATAAAACTTTTTCTCTGCTTTGCACCATTGGTGAAATTCAAAATGAAGGAGTTAAAGAAGCTCCATGAGAGATTCCAGCCAAAAATTAATGCCAGATCCTACAGTTTTACAAGAATTTTTAAATACAAATACATCCAAGAACGATATTGGACATGGACAGTCAGAAATTTGGGAAACTCAGATTATTTCAGAATTATAACAGCTCTGAGTAATGCTCTAGGTTTTCAAGGGTATTAAATTAAACTTTCCCTGGACATGAGCAAACACATCCAGAGGTTATTAAAGAAGCCGGAAAATTAAGGAAGAACAAATATTAAGGAAAAACAAACATTAAGGAAGAACAAATATTAATTTCTCAATCAGTGACTTTGCTTTACTTTGCCACAAGATGGAGCCTTGAGATTAAATCATTTGTTTGAGGTTTGATGGGTATTTAAGAAAATTCAGCCCCATTTGAAGATGGAGGTTGGATTTGCTCAGATGATTATCTGTGTTTTTTTAATGAATCATGGCTTTCATCATCTCTAATTAGTCAGATATGAGGAAACCATGAAGACTCTGTCAAAAGAGGTGCCACTGGCATAACTCAGAGGAGGAAGATATTGAACAATGCAGCTTTTCTTCTGGAATAAGAATTCATGCTCCAAACCAGGTGATATTACCTGGGACAGAGGAGATGGAGAAGAAAAGGCACTTTGTAGGGAAGCTGAGGCATGAATGGGGACAAAAGAAGGGTATTTGGGAAGCCATAGCCTTTTCTTCTTATTATTCACTCCTGGTTCATGTTTACTTCTGCAAAATCTCCTAATTATGTATCCCAGAGCTATTTCTGAAGTGCAGTGGGTAATGATCCATGTAAATGTTGTGCTGAGTTCCAGATTTGATATCAGCAGCTGAATTTGAGTCAGCCCTCCCAGCAAGATCCTCTTCCCTGCCCCTCGCCAACAAGCACTTCCCCAAAATATAAAGCCTGAGTGCACAAATTCCATCTCTTTTTTGATTTCACTTCCCTTTGGCTTTTTTGTTTCCCACAGTACTTTCCTAGCGGGTTGTTTTCATTTTCTAGTTGAAATTGTCCTGGAAAAATTGGGAAAAGAAGTGAGGTTTCGATTTTTTGATGAGGGCATTTGAGCTGTAGAGAATTTTCTGAAAGGGGGTTTACAAGAAAAGAACCACAAGTGTGTGTATTTGGGCATCATTCCTGCAATTGGCATCCCCATCCCTCTGGCCTCCTGTCTCCTCAGGCTCATGGATCCCAAAGGAATTGTCCTGCTCATGGATCAAGAGTGTCCCTGCTGAATTTCACCCTTGGCATCACATTAAATTAAATATTAGGAGGAAATAGTTCCCTGTGAAGGTGGGGAGGCCCTGGCACAGGGTGCCCAGAGAAGCTGTGGCTGCCCCTGGATCCCTGGAAGTGTCCAAGGCCAGGTTGGACAGGGTTTGGAGCACCCTGGGATAGAGGAAGGTGTCCCTGCCCAGGGAGGATGAGATGTTCTGTAAGATCCCCTTGAATCCAAACCAGTCTGGGATCATTTTTAGCTCAGAGGGGAGCAGCAAAGGCTTGAAATCCAGTGTGAGCAGAGGGAATGAGGGGTTGGATCAGCACATCCATTGCCAGGGTCAGCCTGACCTGGGTGTCAGCACTCCGAGCTTCCAGCCCTCCGGAGCTGCCACATCCCTCCAGCAGCCGCACTGCTGCTGTCCTCCCAGCCAGGACTTTGTGTGAAATGTTTCCCGGTCCCTGCCCATCCCTAGCCAAGAGCACAAGTCCAGGAGCCTGCAGAGGCTGGGAAGCACATGGGCAGGCAGGATCGGGCAGGCTTCCTGCAGCCTCTGCAGCCCTCGGCTGAGCAATCCCTCCCTTGGGAACCCCGCCCTTGGAGAGGTCTTTGCCTTTTCCAGATAAAAGGCCAACACACTTTTGTGTGCTTTCTTGTCCCAGCAACTTAAAAAAAAAAAAAAGAAAAGTTGTAAATTGTGACTGCTGTGCCCAAATCTTCACTTTCAGGCATGGCAAAGGATTTTGCTCCTTTTTTCCATTTTCTAATTAAAAATGTCAGTGTTCCTCAGAGAGGCAGGAATGCAAGGAGATAGGGATGTGCTCAGCTTGAGGATACAATTCCTGAGAATAAACAGAGCTGTGCAATTGTCCTCAGCCCAAGGCTCCCACATGGCTGCTGTGACTTGCCCAGAAGGGATCTCTGAATCATGGAATCGTGGAGTGGTTGCTCAAAACCCCACCCAAGCTGGCCTTGGACATTTCCAGGGATGGGGCAGACAGAGCTGCTCTGGGCTCCTGTGCCAGGGCCTCCCCATCCTCACAGGGAAGAATTCTTTCCCAATATCCCATCTAAGGGAAGCCATTGCCCCTTGTCCTGTCCCTCCATCCCCTGTCCCAAGTCCCTCTCCAGCTCTCCCAGAGCCCCTTTAGGCCCTGGAAGGGGCTCTAAGCTCTCCAGAGTACTCTGAGGAGTGGAATACTTTTGAGGAACACTGGATTTTAAATTATGGCAATACTTCCTTCTGTCTTTTCCCAGCACTGCCCTGCATCGCTTTCCCTCTCATGCCACTTGTCTTCCTGGTCTCCCCAGCTCCATCCCGTGCCTTCCAACCCTTCCTGTCTCACTGTTCAGACTAATTAAAACCCAGGGAGCCACTTCATTAGGAAAGAACAGCATAGTGGAAAGACCAATTCTGACATCTCCATGATGGAAACCAGGACTGGGGATGCACCTTGGCCTCTAATGCAGGAATTGAACAGCAGCCGCCTCAGCTGAGATTAATTTTCAATAAGCCTTGAAAGGAACCAGATCCAGCTCTGCTAATTCAGGTGAAAAAGCAGCTCATCCAAGAAACTGAAGCAGGCAATTCCAAGGATATATCTTCTACACTGTGTATTTATTATTCCCTGCTGGAATACAGCATATGAGTGGAAGAATTTCTAATGCTGTATCAATTTCAGTGGCATATTTCCCTATCAGAAAACACCATCCAATGCTGCTGAATGCAAGCAGGTGAATTTTAGGAGAATGGTTAAATTTGGGTTCAAGGTGGCATCATCTCCAGGCCTCCAGTGTGACACCGAGTAAGGGGGACACAGGAGGGGAGGTCACATCCTTCACTAATGGGAATATCCACCTGGGAGGAAGGAGGAGAAAATAACCCAGAAATAAGGTCATTGTTCCCCTGGCACCCCCAGGGGACACTCAAGCAGTGCTGAGACTAAACTCATTTTCCTGCTGAGCCTGACAAGGATGAGGATCCCACTTCACACAGCAGCAAAGTCAGCAGTGGAAGCAGCTCTAGTTTCTTTGGAAATATCAGAAATCCCAAGAGGAGAGTCTGTAAAGTGTCTTTAGGGAAAATGATCCTGTGGGAATTGCCAAGACAAGGATTCTGATATTATTGTCACATGGGCCATTCAAGGTTATCAAAGCTGGGCCATAATTCGGTTTTGGTTGATCCAAGCATTACCAGGACATGAAACATTGCACCAGAACTGCCCAGAACTGTATTTCTGTGGGGTGCAATCCTTGCAAAGGTGGAAGTAAACACTTCCTCCTGCCTCTTGGCACGGGTCTTCCTTTGGGATGACTTCGTTGCCACCTTGAAGAAACAGCTCCAACATGGAAACTCTGGACACTTAGAAAGAGATGCCAAACTTTAAAGAAATTTCTAAATTGCAGAAAACAGGGATTTATTTACTTGGCCAGAAGGTCACATTGCTGGGAACCCTTTATCCTGTACCCTCAGTGAAGTGGTAGGGGAACAGCCAAGGGTTGGAAATGGGGCAGTGGGAACACAATTTCCTCCACTACACTGGAGATTGGAAGGTTCTTGAGGAATGGAAATGGTGTCAGAGAGCAGAGCCCCCCCTGCCCCTCTTTGGGGCTGGTGCTGGAGCAGCCATCCTGCCTCTGTGCCCCAAAGCTGTTCCCACTCATCTCCAGAGCTGCATCCTCCCAGCAGCCCAACACAGGGCTGTGGGTGTGAATATTCCCATCAGTCCATAATACAGCTGATTTTTAATTTTTAAATATTAATTATATGAACCAGAGGCTCAGAACATTTTATTTAACCACTGTTCCCTGAAGAAGTGGTGGCCTAAGGGTGAATATGGCCTCAAATTGTGGCTTGGGAGACACAGGTTGGACCTCAGGGAAAACAAAAAACATGAGGAAGGGAGTGTAGGGTTACCCAGGGTGGTTGGGGACTCTCCTTGGTGTTTTCCAAGATTCAGCTGCACAAAACCAAATTTAATGTTGGTGATAATTCTGTTTTGAGTGGGAGGTTGGGCTAAAAACCAAAAGAATTCTCTTCCAACAAACATTCCCATGTTTCTGTGATCTTAAATTCAGGCCAATGCATGTCTTTAATGTTAACCTGGGGAGACTTCAATATGCCCCAAATTGCTTTCCTTAAACATTCTTTTGAACTGGGAGCTTTCATACTAAAATGCAATAGAAGAAAGCCACTGATTTTTGGGGGATTTCTTAATTCCAATCCTTCAAAACACAAATGTTGTTTGCTGTGCTGGAGAGTGAACACATTCAAACACAGCAGCACAGGTCCCATCAAAGCCTTGTAACATCACCAGGTGTCTCCTCACCATGAAGGGATTTTTTTTTGGAACAGGAAAAGAAAGAACCAGAAGTTATTTCCCGTATCATGCCGTGATATCTGTGCTACAAAACCAAAACACCTCCTGCACTGAAACCTGTACTCTGTAAAAATGGTGTGGGCAGTAGATTTGCTTTTCATTCAAATCAAAAGGCATCTTCTCCAAAGCAGGACATAAAAACTTAACGAGTTTCTCAGGGTCTGTTTCAACACAATATTTCATACATGGATTAACGTGGTTTTTTGAGGCTGTGCCTGTGCATGTGTGACCGCATTTGTTCCTGCCTGCAGTGCACAGAGGAAACTCGTGGCTCACATCAGAGGCTTCCTGCTCTCTGCACACAGAAGAGGAAGCAGGGCCAGCCTGGCAGTGTCACCCCCCAGCTGGCACCGTCCCCAGCAGCAGACACCACACTCTGCCGAGGCTTTGCCTCTCGGAGGCGGCAGACCTCGGCTCACAGATAAACATCAGCACAGGAGAGCACTGCCACTTCTGCTGCTCAACAGCAAACCTGCACAACTTCACAAAAAGCCCCATAAATCTCTTTAACTGACAAGATTTGTACCCCGGCTCTGTTAGCACAGGTGTTGTGCGGGATTACTATTTTTGACAGGCTTTGAAAAGATGAAAAGGGACACCTGTATTCTAAAAAAAAGCACCCATAAGAGTAGATGAGGGTGAAGGCAGATTCATTTTCCATCAGCAATTTTTATTTTTAAGGTTTGTATTATTTCTTAAGGTAAAAGCTGGCTAAAAAAATTGGTAACCTGTTCTTACTCACAGTCCAGGGCTGATTTCTGTTAGTGTTAGTGAAATTTGTAGAAAAGATGTCTCTGTAATTGAATTATGCCTTTTTTAATCACTGGATATTCCCAGTTCCAGTTCGGATCCAGCTCTGGAGGATGCACAGAGCTCTGCTAAAGCCCTTGAAAGATTCACCTGTGACTTTTCACCCTTGCTCTAAAACCTTCTACAGTCTCTTAGAGGTGCCTACTTTCAGCATCTTGTACATAAGAAAATTCTCCAGCTGGAATGCGGTGTGCCCATAAATCCTTCATTAATGTCTCATTAACAGATGGAGCTGCTCCTTATGCAGGTGGTGTGCATGGAACACACACGGATGTAAACACACCAAGTGAGGGCTCTCGTTTCCTTGGCTGTTTCCAGAGCTGCATCTTTGGGCAACAGAGCTGGGGCAGGAGCTGGGTGGGCTCAGCCTGGAGAAAGGGAGGCTCAGGGGGGACCTTCTGGTTCTCCATAACTCCCTGACAGGAGAGGGCAGCCAGGGGAAAGTTGTGGTCTTCTCCTAGGGAACAAATGACAGCTGTGCCAGGTTGGACATCAGGAGGAATTTCTTCATGGAAAGGGTGGGGAAGCATTGCAAGGGGCTGCCCTGAGAGGTGGTGGAGTCCTCATCCCTGGAGGTCTTCAAAGAAATGACTGCATGTGGCACTCAGTGCTGTTGTTTATTTGACATGGTGGTGTTCAGTCAAAGGTTGGACCTGATGATCTTGGAGGTCTTCCCGACCTTAATGAATCTGTGACTCACTGGAAAACTTACTGGATGTTAAATTGATGATGTGAGCTCCCAGCAGTCGTTCCTGAGTCCAGGAGCACCAGCTCTAAGGCTACTGCTTCCATGAAGGCATGAAAGAGCTGTCCCTGTGCACGGCCCTATCGAGAGGCACAGAGCAAACCCACAGGCAACAAGTCCAACGAGCTTCATCACCCACTGCAGAGCTCTGCCAGGGCACTGGGGGCCCTGCCAGCACAGCCCTGTGCATCTGGGAACATCCTCAGCCAGCCCCGGGCAGGGACAGCGTCGAGCTTTGGACAGCACAGCCAAAGGAGACATTCCCATGGCCACACTCATCGTTAAACTGAGCTCAAACATGACTTGGTCACGGCAGGATCAAGCCCGGGCTGTTTGAGAAGAGGCTGCCCCTTGCAGAACCATCTGCAGGTACAGATGTGGGCTCTCCTGACGTGCAGCATTCCAGCAGGATGGCAGAGCCACTGAAGTTCCTGCTCAAGTAGGGACAGCACACAGGGAGAACGCTGAGGATGAAGGGGTGGGTTTTCCTCAGCACTTTTCCATTTAGGGTGTCCAAAAAGTAACACCCTCCGTTCAAATACAAACAAACCCAGCCTGGGGGTCCTCCCCTACAGCAGTCCCTGGAAGAGCTGAGCATCTGCCAGCTCACCTGTCCAGAGGGAAAACTCCTGGAGTGGGTTTGAGGGAAAGCGTGCCCGAAAGGAAAGAGGGGGAATCCCAGATGCCACCCCTCAGTGCCAAGGCAAACACAAATCTCTGTCCAAAAACGTCCATTTGGCCGGTTCAGTAGAAGACACTCTGAGCTTTGAGCGATTGTTGGATTTCCTCCAGCAGCAGAGTGTGGCAATGCTGTTCCAGACCTGCCAGGACTCCGGGCTCCTGACAGATCTCTGCTTGCCCCACTGCAGTTACACCACAGGCACATTTGGCCCTTCTGTCTTTGGGGCTGCTGATCACCCTGGGCGTGCTGCTCGCTTGGCAGATGTTCCAAACTGGACTGGAATTTCTCATGGAATTCTGTTCTGTGAGGCAGTGGCTGTGTGGGAAGTGAGGTCTCTTCAACACTGACCTGACCACATCCACAGGATCTCTGTGTGCTTCAGGCTCCCTCTTCTCATTCCTCCCACAGCTGGACACTGCAGAGAAAAGGGACTCCCGACTTCTCCCTGCATGGAAATAGGCAAAGTTCCATGTAACCCACATTCCTGTTGTAGTGTTTTGTAACAAGGCATCAGTAGAAGTGAGTAATGTGTGTTTTCCTTGCCACAGATCCTAATCTAACACTGCTGCAGTGGAGAGAAGCCTGCCAGGCAGTAGGGGAAGGCAGCGGAGCAAACAACATTTCCTCTCCAGACACAGATCCCCACTCAAGAGCCCAAATTTAGTGGAGAAAACTTCCCTCCACAAAAGTTTAAACTGGCAGCTCTGAGTTTTGAAGTTTTGTGGTCTGAAATCCTGATGGATTCAGTATCAACAGCCTCAGGAACAGGTAGAAAGGTGAAAGAGGTCCCAGGTCATTGATTAGGGGAGGAATGGAGATGGAATACCAGAGCTGGAGAGTGAGAAAAAACAGGAGGAGGCGTTGAGGGAAAAATGCTTTGCAAGAGAGTTGGGAAAGGACTGGAGGCAAAAAGCAGAACTTCAGACATCTGGATAAATATAAAATGTCAAACTGGGAGAAGGTCTTTTGGAAAGGAGAGAGTTTGTAGTTTAATTTTTAACAGCCCTGCATGACATATTTGTTTACTTTAATGGCACCTCTGTCAGTAATTACACTGCTCATAAAAAAACCCAACTGCTGGATACAGTGTATATTTAAAACTGTTAATTATTACTTGTATTAATTACTGTTTCTTTACACCTTGAATCCAGGTTGGGGCTCTGAGAGTCGTTGTCCCTGTGAGCTCTGCAGTACCAGTGAGGGTGTGAGGCTCAGCTGAGTGAATTTACACTTCAGTGCTGAACTCTGTGCATGGATTTAGGTCTAACAAAACATCACTCAGGTTTAAGGAGCTGTGAGTGACCACTGAAATGCAGAACATGTTCTCACATGTCCTGCCAGCCTGCAGCCTCCTCCTCCTCCCAGCTCTGAGCCAGGACAAGATACACGACTCAGGATTATGCACATACACAGCACCTTCTACTTCAAAGTGTGAGAATACTTCAAAAACCAGGATAAACAGAACATTCCATTGCTCCCAGAAAGTAAGGAAGGGTTGCCCTGGCATAAAAAAAAAGAGGAGATAGAATAAATGTGAACACATCTTACGGCTGGAGTTTTTAAAAAGTGTATTAGAGGAGTTAAAAACTTCCTACATGTTAAAAATTAATTCAGGATTGCTCAAAAAGGAGCTTCCAGTGGGATTATCTGCTGAGTCACTGCCTGGTGCAATACAAGGTACAACCTCACCTTCCAAAGCCTGGTCTTTAATATTCTTAGACTGTCTGGGCTCCTTATGTCATCGCTGCTGCCAAAAGGGAGGCGCAAGGGTATAGTGGCACTTCTAAGAAATACTGTTCTCTTCTCTGTGAGTAAAGGTAACAACATCCCAGCCACCACGGCATTCCAGCTCTCCCTTTCTTTGGCCAAATTTCTCCAGTCTCTAAAACAACTTGCTCCATGTATTTGGTGTTTTTTTAAAGGAGTGTTGCTTTACAGACACCAGAAGGATTGAAAAGATAATTAAGCATCAGGGGATAATCTCTTCCCTGCCAAGGTGATAAAGATGATCTCAGAATAAATACCAGGAAATTAACCCAAGTAAAGAAAAGCAGAAATATCGCAGAATTCAAAAGAAGAAGTGATATGGCTTCTTTAGATGGCTTGGGATTTTCCAGGCCTAACTGCAATCAATACATGGCAAAAGTCTGAAAGAAAACTGGGCCAGGACTAAGGTGGAAAAGCATTTTTGGGGTGAAGTGGGGGAGTCACCCATGAGGTTCCCTAGTATTTATTCAGTCAAACAGCCTGATGATTTCTAGAAGGGGAAAAATAAATCTGAGTTTTATTATGTCTTCCCAGCCTGGTATTCTACAAAACACACTCAGATTATTTTAGGAGGAGATGTGTTTGGAAGGAGTTGGTGCTGACTGAACTGAGCGTATCACCTGTGTAAAACTGTTTGATGATGCTGGAATTACCTTCTCCCAGACACTGCACACTTTAAATAAGTTTTAAACATATTAAGATAATTTATTGTCACATACATTACAGAAATGCACATTAAAAAAATCCACAACAAATCTTATGAAAGTTCCAGTTTTGCAAATTTGAGTGAAGACAAATGTAAAAAAACCCTTTTATTCTTTAATTTTTTTTCTCTGAACACAATATTTCCAGGTGTGATCAACCCTTGCAACAGAACATGGACAGTGAGGCAGCTGGGATGTACAGACACTGGCCTTGATAAAAAGCAGGGGTTTATTTCTGTTCTATTCTAGTTTTATTTCTGCCTTCTTTTTCAAATAAAGGTGTTGGGTGATTGGAAGATAAAGTCCATTTGTTTAAGCATAAAGTAATTACTTAGATTAAGATACCAAAAATTATTCATAGTGTTTATCAACCGCCAGTTTGGAGAGTACAGATATTGCATTGGCCATAGAGGAAACTTCTTAATCTGTCCTAAATCTGTGTTCCAGAGACTTTGAGAGTAAAGCTTTACTTATTCCCAACCTGCTAAAGCTAGAAAATATGGAATTGATTTTTCACTGTTTTCTTGGTAAAATGAGGTTAAAGTATTTTCTGTTACTAGACCAAGTCAGGCTGAATAGAAATAAAACAGTTTGTTCTTCTCTGACTGAAGTCAAAATCAAAACTCTTACGGACATGAAAGGCAGCAATATCAAACCTATGATCTTGAAAGGAAACACAGTGTATTCCATCTGTGGAATAACAGGAACATGCTTTGAATGCTGGAATACACACTGCATGTTGTTTACACTTAGAAGAATTACTTATTGCAATATTTGCATAAGTGTTCAGCTCTGTTTAATTACAGCTGTCTGTGAGGGAGGAGTCCATGGTGTGGGCACCAGATTCAAACCAGATTTCTTTGTAGAGCTGTAAAGTCAAATTCTAGAGAGACGGACACAGATTTCCATCCATATGAAGGGGCAGATTGTTTCAGACAGTCTAATGCATGAAATGTTTCACTCTCCCTTCTGAGGCACATCTGGAGGGCTGTGCCCAGGTCTGGGTTTCTTGAGGACAAAAAAGACAAGGAGCTGCTGGAGAGGGTCCAGCAGAGGCCACGAAGATGATGAGGGGTCTGGAGAACCTCCCTGATGAGGAGAGACTGTGGGAGCTGGGCTTGGTTAGTCTGGAGAAGGGAAGACTGCAAGGGGATCTCATCAATCCATACCAATATCTCCGAGGGGTGCCAGAGAATGGTGCCAGCTCCGTTCAGTGGTGCCAGTGACAGGACAAGGAGCAATGGCCATTAACTTAACCACAAGAAGTTCCACCTCAACATGAGGAAGAACTTCTTTCCATGGCGGGGGCAGAGCCCTGGGACAGGTGCCCAGGAGCCCCAGGAGGGGCTGAGGGAGCTGGGAAGGGGCTCAGCCTGGAGAAAAGGAGGCTCAGGGGGCCCTTGTGGCTCTGCACAGCTCCTGACAGGAGGGGACACCGGGGGGTCGGGCTCTGCTCCCAGGGAACAGGGACAGGAGAGGGAACGGCCTCAGGCTGGGCCAGGGGAGCTCAGGGTGGGTTTCAGCAGGAATTTCCCCATGGAAAGGGCGGTCAGGCCTTGGCAGGGGCTGCCCAGGGAGGTTTGGAGTCCCCACCCCTGGGGGTGTCCAAGGAAGGACTGGAAGTGGCACTGAGTGCTCTGGGCTGCTGACAAGGTGGGGATCGGTCCCAGGCTGGACTGGGCGGTCTCGGAGGCCTTTCCCAGCCTCTCTAATTCCGTCTCTCCACGTCCGGACCCGCTGCCGGCGCCTGAGGGGAGCTGCGGGACGATGGAGCCGCGTGAGGGCGCGGCCGGCAGGGGGAGCTCCGGGGGCGGGGCTGGGGGCGTGGCAACCGCAGACCCCGCCCCGCCCTCCGCGCTGTCCCCGCTGCCGCTCCGGGACGCGGCAGCAACGCTGGCGCCATGGTGAAGATCGCGTTCAACTCGCCCTTCGCCCTCAAGGATGAGCCCAAAAAGGAGGCGGCCGAGGCGCTGGTGGCCGACAAGGTGCGGGCGCAGAGATGTCCCGGCCGGCGGCGGCGGCGGGAGGAGCGGGGCGGTGTGAGGGGGGGCGCGAGCAGACGGAGCCGCCGCCATTTTCTCGTGGCCGGGGGAGGCGGCGGCGGGCGCG
>VWZP01010435.1:218964-255589 GCA_013396995.1 Dicaeum eximium
GCTGTCGCTCTCCGCAGCGCTGTCGCGGTGCGATGTCCCGTGACACCCCCGGGGCAGCGCCGGCACCGGGTGTTTATGTGGAGCTGGGCCCGTGCCAGCGCCGCGTTTCCTGACGGCGCTTTAAAGCTCCCAGCTCGGCCCTGGGCCGGCCGGGGAAGCGCAGGGAGCCCCCCCGGCGCGGGCAGCGCTCGGCCGGCGCCTGCCAGGCAAACAAAGCGGGCTGGGGCTCGTCCTCCGCTCCCGGCGGCGCTCGGAGCCTCCCGGCAGCTGCGGTGAGGCGTCGGTGTCGCGCTTAAATTAAGAAACCTGCCATAAAGGGTTTTAAATAGAAACGCAGGCGAGCACCCTGTGGTTGGCTTTTTCTTCCCAGCGAGCTGCGCGTCGCTGGTTTGAGTGGAACTTTTCCCAGTTTGTGGGAAATTTGTTTTGAAGGTGTCTTGCGTTTTAGGCAGATGGAGGAGCTCAGCCTGTAGGTAAATAAGTACATCGGTGGCTCTAGAGGGGGAAGATGGCAAGGGCTGAGTTTATTTGCAAACGGAGAGTAAGAAAATTTTAAAAACAACAAAACTTGTGGAGTTGGACTCTAGTTCTGTTTTTTCTTTTTTTTCCTTCCCTTCTAAGCTATAATCAGGAAAGCAGCTTCCCTACCAGCCTACACAGCCTCACCTGAAATAGCCTTCCTTTGGAAGGAGAAGGGATGCAAAGTGATTTTCTTGCTCAGTGCACTCTTCTGAGCTGTCAGTTTGATGTGTACACCTTTAATACAGTAGCACTCAATTACAGGATCAAAAGGAGAGAAGGTAGGAAAACAAGGTAGATAAAGGATTTAAAATTTGAAGATGTCATTAGCCTGGCCAGTTTCTTATAGGACAAACTCCTCAGCTACTCCTAAGGCAACTGGTTATACATATATTTACTAGCCCTGTTCTGTGAAAGCTCTGACTGGAATAGTTCTAATAAACACACCCCTTTTTCTGTTCTCATGAGAGCTGCTCCTCAATTTGGAATATTCTGTGTGTTTGCACACATGTACGTGGGATTTTAACAACTCTTCACTCTGACTTCAGGGCTTGGAGTTGCGTATAAACATCAAGTTCATAATTTTACTCCAAGACAAACTTGTTGGAGTGGTTGTTAATGTCTTCTTTAGCTGGAATATTTGTGCAGAACAAACAAGCTTAAAGGTTAATGTTGGCTGAAACAGCACAATAAAAGTCCCCTGAGCGTCTGCACAAAACCCTTGAGCTTGCAGAATATTCTCCCTGCAGGTTCTTGGGGGCTGGCAGCAGTGTTAAAACAAGTGATTTTTCTTCTTGTCTTATCCCTCATTTGCTTTGCTCGTCACAGCTTAGAACTGCATTTTCTTTGTAGGTTTTTGACGATTTTTACCTGGTACTTTTGTGCAGAGGTTTGGTAACTTGCTCGAGCAGAATCTTGCTATCGTGTTCTCTCAGCAGCTCTGTCAACTCTTCCCTCTCAGGTTCAGCTGCCCACATCGCTGCTTAATGTGCTCAAGTACGTTTGCTTTGTTTGAAATAGGTGTAGTGCAAGTGCAGCTAATTAGATGTCGACATCAGCCCTGTGCTGGGATGGCTGCAGTGCCAGAACTGGTGCAGACTGGTGTGTTCAAGTAGGGACAGGCTGGATGAGTAAGGTGCTCCAAGGTGGAGGTGAGGGTGGGAGAAGGAGGAGAGAACAGAATTAATCTCCATCTTACAGCTGCTTAACCCTGAAGAGAGGTTTTCACACAGTGCCACGGAAATGTGGCATCATTCTGTCTTGAAACCAGGGTTTGGCTTTGTTTTTGTAGTTTGTTTCTTTTTTAACAAATGCTTCACATGCCAATTGTAGCAGCTTGTGTCCTGCTGAACCAACATTTTTGTGTTTGGAGGATGCAGGAGTGGAATGTGGGAGTATTGACTTTCACAAAACAGCTTGGGGTTTGTTTCAGCACTTGCATAACTGATGGCTTTGACTTTTATGCTGCTGCATCTTGCTGAGCATGGAAATATTGCAGCCCTGGTGATAATGCTGGTGCTTGTTGGGAGCACAGGTCACTAAATGTGTTGTGTTCTGCAGGACCCAAATAAAGAAAGGCCATGGAAGCTGCTGTGCCCAGCCACTGATTCTGGGAACACCTCAAAGGAAAAGATCTTTTACTGTGAAATCCAATTTTCTTCCTTCCTGACTGGAACAAAGAGCAGATCCTGAAAGCAAGCTATTAAATCCTGGAGTCAGGAATCATTAAAGGGACATTCTGGACCAAATATAGGGGTTATCTAAACATTTTGGGTTTGGTGGTTGTTTTTGTGTTTTGTTTTTTCCTTTTAAAGACTCAAGCCCAGTATGTGATTCCAGGAGGGAACATCTCTTCTGATTGTTTGGTGTTTGACAGCACTTTTGCTCTTCTCTTCACTTGGCTTGCAGCTGGAAGTCTGGGAAGGTGCTGCAGGAGCTCTGGAAGGTTAAATTTTCCTTTCAGACACCACTTTTGCCTTTGCAGTGAGGATTGCACAACTCACCACCACCTGAGAGGAGTTTCCTTTGGGTGCTGTCGTCTTTGTTTGAGAGAACATTGGGTGGGGGAGAACAAGCTGTTGAGGTAAAGAGAGACGTTTGAGGCTGTTAGAAACAAAACTTCCTGGGATTTGGGTAGGAGAAAGGTTATTTTTGAGGCTGCAGGGTAAGATATGCCACAGGGACTTGTTTTTATTTGGCATAATTGGAAGCTGTGTTTAAGCTGACAAGTCATTTTCTTTCATAATGGACTTTGCTTGTGCATATTAAAGGTTCCAAAACCTGGTGACTCGTGTCAGTTGTCTGTTCCCCAGCCAAGAGACAAAGTTGCATCTTGGCTTCTTCTGTTAATCCAGCTTTGGGAGGAAAAGTGATGTTAATGCACGTGATAGCGGGAGGAGGAGGGGAAGAGGCCTGAAGACACTGTGTACCTTTAATGACCTTGATCTACAAATTCTGCTTTTTGTACTACAGTGTGGCTGCAGCACAGGATCTTTTGTTACAGTTATTTGTAAGTTTTGTACATCTCAAATAGTGCCTGGACAAAGGTTTGTCTAGAAAGCATCCTCTAACTCAGAAAATACTCTTGGTGCTGTTTGAAAACTGATCTTAATCTGATGCAGTGCCATTTCATGTGAGTGTTTTATTTTATGATGCTGACTTGTAATTCCCGCACCTAGAAGAAATAGGAGATGGTGGATCAAAGTGAAACAGTTGATAACAACTCTCTTTAAATTCAGAGCAGCTGCCTTTTCTCAGTTCTCCCCTTCTTTATTTAAAGGACCCCGAAGTTGCCACACACAGGGGTGAAAACTCATCTGGAAGATGTCTCTTGACTCTGCTGGGCCTGGCGTTCATCTTGGCAGGGGTTGTTGTGGGTGGAGCCTGCATCTACAAGTACTTCATGCCAAAGGTAATCTGAGAGTTCTTTTTTATTTAAACAGCATTGGTTAAAAAAAGTATAAATGGATTATCAGTAGACTGGGAAGATGAAGGGGACATGACGAGTGTGTGTCTTTGGGTGTGACAGAAGCAGACAGAGGTGCAGTGTTAGAGCTGCTTTGTGCTGACCTGCCCTTGCTCGTGTCCCAGCACAAGGTGTACCGCGGGGAGATGTGCTACTTTGAGAACGAGGGCCGGGAGCGCGCGGTGGAGCCGTACTTCCTGCCCATCGCCGAGGAGGCCGACATCCGCGAGGACGACAACATCGCCATCATCGACGTGCCCGTGCCCAAGTTCTCCGACAGCGACCCCGCCGCCATCGTGCACGACTTCGACAGGGTCAGTGCCACCCTCAGCTCTGGGGCTGGCTCTGGGCCTTCACAGCTGGCTGTCAGCACAGGCTGCTCCTCAGTGTGAGCGTGGCAGAGCTGACCCTGGGAGCTCTGGAGCAGTGGGATTAACTCTGTGCTGGTGGTACAGTCACTGTGGGTAGGAACTCGGAGTTGTTTCCCAGGAAAATGCATCTCAGTGCTGTGCAACTTCATTGTTGCCCATGGGATACCTGCAAGTGCCGCTTGCTGTTGGGTCAAGAATCCCATGTAAATGGAGAACTCCATAAATGGGAGTTAAGGGACTGAGGACTCAGCACAACATCACAGCAAAACGTAGAATTGCAAACGTGTGGGCCTTGGAGAAGGGCATTGAAAAATCTCTTCAAGCAGCTGAAACCTAGAACCTGACAGTGCTGTGGTAGTTGCATGGAGTTCTGTAAGGCAGAGAGGAGAGGGTGGCTTTCATTTGACTTTATCAAAGTTGTGTTGATAGTGTTAACATTTATCCTCAGTCAGCTGTAAAAGCTTTTGGAGGTTGGTTGTAAATCCAGCCTTGGCAATGCAGATAGAATAAACAGATAATTCTAGTTGCTGCAGTTCTTGCACTCAGTGGCAATGCTGATGAGGTTTTTGTAGGGGCTAACACTTTTCCTGAAGAACTATTTAAAGGGAATCATTGTTTATCAGCAGCTGGATACCTTTTGTTTGCACTGTGCTTAATTAGACCTTTTAAGTTATGAGATCATATTCCCAAATACTTCCTCTGTGTTAGTACAAACTGTACTCCTTTACAGTTATGGCAGAAGCTGCTTTTCTATTCAGCTTTCTCTTATCTAGAAAAGTTTTTTAAACTGTTGCTGTAACCACTTGATTTGCCAAAGTGGCAACAGTTCAGTTCTTACACTGAGCAATTCCTGAATGCATCACTTTTGTAGTAGCTGTGAGTGATCTCCAGCTTTTTTAGCTTGCCTTGCTCCTGGTAGAATTGTGTTCTCCTAACCAAAGGCCCCCTGACTAATTAAAAAACTTGTTTTAAAAACAGCTTTTGACGGCGTATCTCGACCTGCAGCTGGGGAACTGCTACGTGATCCCGCTGAACACTTCCATAGTCATGCCTCCAAGGAATCTGATGGATCTCTTCGCCAAGCTGGCGGTATGTGGGAGCTTTGCTGCTGGCTTCTGCTGACAGGCTGCCTTTTGCTAAGAGTGCTGGGTGCTGCTCCTGAACTCCAGGCCCTTGCTAGAACAGTCCTGCCTCCAAAGTCCATAATCCCCCGGCTCAGTCACTGCACTGAAGTTAAGGCCAGCTGTCAGTGTATATTATGTTGAGTAGATTCATGCCTAATGCTCTTATTAATACCTGGCTTTATGAGAGCTGAAAGCAACCAGCAGATAAGGTTAAATTTAGCTGTTAGAAAGGAATTTGATAAAGCTCCAAATATCATTGAAAGCCTAAACCTGAGCGTTACTCCTGGCAAGCTCGCTCGCCCTGTGAGGGTTTTGCTGAAAAGAACAATGTGAACTTGTTCCCCAGTTATTGGCACTGCAGTTATGAGATCACCACAAGCATTTGACTCTTCAGTGACTAAAACTGGTGTTTTTCCAAGATGATTTATGGGTCAAGTTGATAGACCTGGCTGCTGCTTCCCAGTTAAATGCAATACTTGGCTATCATGCATCAAATGGACTTTTCAAAAAAAATCATTGGCTCTCTTACACCTGGTTCTAGAGGCCACTGGTCTAGTTTAGCTTGTTGCATTCTTTCTTATAGCTCCATATAGACAAGTTTTAAGTGTATGTCCCTGCCCCTGTTTTTAGGAGTTGGGGGGTAGGAAGCTGTTTGAGTAGTGCTGGGAGCATCTGGTGAAGCCTTTGGTAGGTTGCCTTGCCTTTTTTATATTAGAAATACATTGCCTCAAACCTGGAGTCTTTCACAATATTTTGTTTCTCTTTTAGCTGCAAACTTTGTGTACAGATAAACCTGACCAGGTTCTAATTACATTTGCTTCACGTGAGGCTTGCAGAGTTGAGGTTAACTGTGCTTTGTTTGAATGTAACTGCAGCTGTTGGAAGTGGCCTCTGTCAGTTTTTAACTTCCCTGGTACGAGACTGCTTGAGCTCAGTGTATCTTGGTATTATAAAAATCAGGAAAGCTGAACTGTGCTGCTTGAATCCCTTCCAAAGCAAAGAGTGGAATGTAGTGGTTTGTCCCTTGTTAGCAGCAGTCTGTACCTTCAGGCTCTGTCTCTTCCAGACTGGCTCTTACCTGCCCCAGACGTACCTGGTGCGTGAGGAGATGGTGGTCACAGAGGAGATCGACAACGTGTCTGACCTGGGCATCTTCATCTACCAGCTCTGTGTGGGAAAAGAGACCTTCAGGCTTCAGCGCAGAGACCAAATCATGGGTGAGCTCCCCTCAGGGAAAAGCAAATTGTTCAACTGGGGAAGGGCTAGAAACTCAAACCTGGGGAGTTTTTAATCTGGGGAATTGAGTGTTCAGCAAAAGCTGAAGCTACTCCTGGCCCTGCTGGGTATTTCCTGTCCTTTCATGTCTGAATGTGAAGTGTCATTTGAACATGCTGAGAAAGTTTCAGTTACACACTTAGAAGTTACATGCCCAAACCAAATTTAAGTCTGTTCCTGTTCCAATTTTTGGTTGAAGTTATAAGTTAGCTTGACCCTAAAATTCATATAATCCATCTGATAATGTGAGTCTCTGTAGGCATAATAATAAGTCTTATTATGTCCTTGTCCTATCTAAAACTGGGTTACAGGAGCACCAAATAAAAACATTTTCTTCTGCTTTACTTGCTCTGAAAAAAATGTAATTGAACAGTGAGCTCCGGACATCCCAGACTTCCTCTCTGAAAGCGGAAGAACACTTGAGAGGAACTGCTGAGCTCTGGTTCTTTATTGCTTGGGTGCTCCTGCCACCCCCTGACAGGGACTAAGCTGAGGTGTTTGCTCTGACCTACTGGGATGAGGACTGGGGAGCAGAAATCTGATGTGAATTTTGTTTCACTGTAGCTCAAAGCATTTCATATTTGCTGCTCCCACCAAACCCAGTGAGCTAACCCTTTGTCAGTTAGAGCCTTTCAGAATGCAAATGTTTGGTTTGTCAGGACTCTGTACTCTGGTTTGGCTGCCAAGCTCTTAGGCAAGAGTTTCCTCAGCCCAGTTGCAGCATCAGGAGCCACATCTGCTGCTTGCTGCACACAACATCCTGTTGTGGATGGAAGCAAGGCTCCCTCTGTGGGAGGAGCAGAGGGGTTCTGTGTAGGGCACATGAAGGAACACTAAATGCTGCTCTCATGGGAGGCAGAGGCGTGTGACTGAGCTGTTAGAGAATGATTTTGGGAACAAGGCTAAATTGACAGCTGCTGTGTCTATAGACAGCCCTGTGAAGAGTGTTTATGATGTTCCCTGAAATCATCCTGCTCTAAGATGTTGTTGACATCTTTGCTGCAGAGTAAGATTCCTGCAGAGAACTTGCACAAAAGGATTCTGGTAAATGGAAAATGTTTCCTGGTACAGCTTCTGGGCTGTAACTCTCCTTGTTCACCTGTGGAGGGGAGAGGGTGGGAAATCTGATCCAACTGAGGAGAAAATTGTTCAGGGGCAAGTCTTGCCTTGCCTTCCCCAACTCATTTCTAGCACACAGTGTATGAGCCGTGTCACAGAAATGAGACTGCAGTGGATAAACTCCTGGAACTTCTCTGGAAAAGTATTTTCATTTATTCTCATTTAACTAGTGCTGCCTTGGCTCTCAGTTTTTGTGGAGTTTGTGTCTTCATCTCTTAGATCAAGCTGACCTCAGGTGTTGTGTCAATTCCCTGGAGTTGTAACTAGGTCCTGCTGTTATGGGCTCTGTAAGCTTCACCTCCATCCTGATGCCTTGGAATTGAAGGACAGCCTGGATTTTAGGTGTTCATAAACCAAAGAAGTGCCCTGCTGGGGTTGGGTTAAGAACGTCTCTTGCTTGATCTGAACAATTCTCTGCTTAAATAAACAACTAAATCCTTCTGAATTATTGCAAATGGAAGTAATTAAGGAGAGCAGCTCCTTGATGGTAGGACTGCTTTGTTTGTCTCTTACTGAACCACAGCTGATGCAGGTAAACTGCCTGGGTCAGACCCAGTGCTGGCATGTCCCAAAATAGAGAAAATCACTTTAATGGTGTTAGGAGGAACCAGGGTGAGGTAAATCCTCCCAAGGTGAAGTGCTCTGCAAAGCACACCCTGTGCAAATACACACTGGGTGAGGGATTTGGGGTGGAAAACAAGCCCATAGCAGGCTCTGGTGGCAATTCTGGTTGGAGAAGCTCGGTGCAGTGAAGGATTGTGTCTTGGAATGATGGAAATACTTGTTCTGGGCTGTGGGTGCCTTCACTGAGCCTCTTGTCCTCTCTCATCCCCAGGTGTGCAGAAACGGGCAGCGGAGAACTGTCACTCAATCAGACACTTTGAAAACTCTTTCGTGGTTGAGACAAAGATCTGTCAGCAGTGAAAGGTGACAGATGGGAGGTGACCAGGTCACACCTTCTTGGAGAAGTCAGCGTTAGACATCGACTTCTGCAATTAAACCGTGCAGTGATAATCAAAAGCCTTATGCATTTTCTGTGTATTGCTTGTATTTCAGAAGACAAAGTCACCATTTCAGCTTTTGTTGATCCTTGGTATAACTTCTTAGTTGTCTCATGTAAAACTTAAATTTGAGTAAGGTTTTTTTAGAAGGCTAATATCAGTTTATCTGTTGAATGTGTTTGATTTAGTGTAATCTGGGAATGGCAGAAAAATATATATATATAAAAATGTTAACCTGTTCCTTGGCTGGAACCAGTTATGTTCACCTTAACTTTCACAGAATGATTAATATTAATAATCTGTGGTTTGCACATCTTGTGTAGTTCTGTAGAATAGCTCTGCACTCCGTATCCTGGCTCAAAAACCTTCCTGATCTGGCTCATTAAAGGTTTATTTTAACGACCATGTGTGCAGCATGTAAAATCCAAGCTCAGTGATCAGAAACCTTTAACACTACCCTGTTTCTTTTTGTGCAATTACTGTATTGAATTCGTATGTATATTTGGAACCTTCCCTGAGCTTATGTTGAGTTCTTCTCCCTTAGTTTGGTTTTGTGGCATTTAGTTGCTAGATTCTGATAGAGTTACTCTTAAGGCTTGTCAGTATTTTTGGTTATGACTTGGTTTATCCTGTAACTTCCTATTTCCAGGGTCTGTTCTGGTATAGCTCACTTGTGAACGTGACTGTAGTTGTAAACTTAAACTACTTGGGCTTATATAAAACTTTTTAGATCAACTTTTTATGAGCAAGTAGCATTACTGCTGCAGTCAGAGCATTGTTCCCTTTTTTTGGAAAGCTGCAGTCTAAAGAGAATGAAGAGTTAGTGTCCTGCAGTTGATAAACTTGAGAGTTTTATTAAGGGACTTTATATTGGCATAAATTCTGCAACCCTATAATAAATGTTTCTCTAAAACCTTGGTGTTTTTGTTGTGTTTGGTGCTGAGAGGTGAGGGGGGTGATGCTGTGGGCCTGGGCCAGTGTGCATTGCTCTTCTCTTACCCCTCTTACTTCTTTTTAAGCTTGTGAAGCTGAATTTCCTCTTCCTGCTGCTGTGGAAATGCTTTGTGGTGCCAAAGCAGCTTGAGGAGCAGAGGAAAGAACAGACAGCTCTCTCCAAACAGGATCCCCAGGGGCAGCTCTGGGTGTTCACTGCGAGGGCAGGGTGTATTTACAATTCATTTGAATATTGCTGGGGATGAGGCTGTGATTGAAGGTCTGGGTGTTAATGAGGGGCTGTACAGAGATTAATGAACCCTCAGCTCTGACCCTGAGCTTTGCTGGAAGCTCAGACAGGAGAGTCCTGCCCTGAAAGTGCCGGGGCTCAGAGCTGAAGTGTTGCTGAACCCTTGTGGCTTTTCCTGGAAAGTGCCTGGGATTGTGCAGCTGGAAGGAAAAGAGGATTTCTGCACGGAGAACTGTGAGGGCCTGCAGGAGTTGCTGCTCTGTCATCGCTCAGGAAACTGCAGGAGAAAGCAGAACACAGGAATTCTAGCACAGAAACGAACACAGCTCTTCCCCCAAGGATGTGTCCCAAAACCAGAGCTTTGATTCTAAAATAGGGTGTGTAGGGGAGGAGTTCAGTAAACTGAACTACAGAGTGCAATCAAATGCTGTAGAAAGCTCTAAGTGCTGTCATAGGTGTTACTGGGAGAAGCAGCTGCACTGGGAAGCTTTTCCCTCCAGACTGTGTGTCCTTGGACAAGGGGTGATTTCCTGCTCCTCTGGATGGGCTGTGGGGATAACCAGGATGGAGCCACTTCCTTCAGTGGGAGGACTTGGAGATGTGCTGGTTGTAGAGAGTAAGAAGCACTGGCTTGTAGCACTGAGGACTGATTTAATGGCAAATAAAAGCCAGGAATTGTTCTTTCCAGCCCAGAGTGTCCATGCAGTGGATGCACCTCTAGCCAGGAATGCTGGACCTGCTTCCACATGGGCTGGAGCACTTCTGTACCTCTGGAACGAAGTGAAGTCAGTTCTGAAGATGTTATTGGATGTTCCAGGCAGGGAGCCAGGGACAGGAGGAACAGATTGTTCTCACCTGCTCTGAGGTGAGCAGGGAGCTTGGTCCCACGTGTGCTCTGCTGGCCTTGGGATCTATCCCTAAGTGCTTTAGGCTGGGGCTGGGTGTCCAAGCCAAAATACTGGGATTTTAAGGGATTCCTGGGGTCTTGTAATGCTGTGCTTGGCTTTGAGCAGCTCCTGTGCTCAGCTGGGCTATAGAAGCAGGAAGGAGCTGGAGTTGGAGGAGTCCTTTGCACCAGCAGATGGCACAGGCAGCAAACACTTGGGTGTAAACCCTGTGTAACTGGTAAAAACTTGGTGTATTCATCCTACAGACAGTTTTTCAGCTATTTTACCAAAATTAAACCTAAAAATGGTTTGATCAAAGCTTCATCCAGCTGGTGCTCAGTGTCTTTGCTTAGTTTTTACCTGTAGTGAGGAACATTTTTATACTAGAACTAACCTGTGTAAAACCCTGTTAATACCTGAGTAGAACTGTACCACAGGCATGGGTGTGGTGACTGAGGGGGTGACACTGCCGGGATGCAAATGCAAATTCAATTACTGCAAGAGCTTCATTTACATCTGTGTTTACTACAAAAGCATCTTGTGGGCACTGGACAATCAGCAAGATCTCTGCAGGGAATTTGTGCAGGTTCCTTGGGGGAGCTGGCAGGTTCATTTTTGACCCTATAAATTCAAAATCAGGTGTAAATTTTTAATATCTTTATCAACATGAAGTTGGCAATGCAGCACTTTGGGTATTTCCTCTTCCAGCATTTCGTATGAGTTCATTTGGGTTTTTTTTTTAATCAGAAAAACATGTGAGAAACAATTCTGAAGAACGCAGCTGATTTTGGTTCTCAGAGGAGATGCTGTTGCCCTTTGCAGAACCTGCTGCTCTGTCACTGCTGAGGTGTGGGTGGCTCTGGTGACAGACTCTTGCATTAGAGAATGTAATGGTCTAAATTAGAACTTCAGTTTCCTCCAGGTTTCCTGTTCATAAAAATCTATAAAAATTGAACTTCTTTGCATATTTAAATATCTGCAGATGAAAAATATCTGGAGAAGAAAAGATAGGGATGGTGTGGAGACCTTTGAAAGACACCCTGAGGCTTCAGGCTGGTATGAAAAGCAGCTTTAGCACCTCAGACTTGATAAACTGCTTGTCTAAGCCAGGCTTTTCTGGCAATGAGCTCAGCTCTGTGTAGGGCCTGTTGCAGAACAGCTGTGCTTGATGTGGCAGTGAGAAACTGTCACCTCCCACCCCCAGCAGCACCCCAGGGTCTGTGCAGGGGGCTGGGGGACAAAGAGCCTGCTGGGACTCCAGCAAGACTGGGCTGGCTCCTGTGGACTTTGTTAGTCCTTGGGAAACGCCCCAAAATCCAGCTGTGCTCAGCAGAGTCTGGGGTGAGCGATGGCTGAAATCTCAGCACTGAGCACCCTGGACCTGGAAAGAACCCGTGTCCCAGAATCCCAGGATGTTTGGGTGGGAAGGGACCTTAAAACTCATCCCATTCCATCCCCTCCCACGGGCAGGGACACCTTCCACTATCCCAGGCTGCTCCAAGCCCCATCCAAGCTGGCCTGGACACTTCCAGGGATGGGGCAGCCACAGCTGCTCTGGGCACCCTGTGCCAGGGCACAATTTCTCCTGTATATCCAAATTTCCCATCTTTCAGTGTGAACCCAGTCCCCCTTGTCCTGTCACTGTACTCCTGATGAACATTCCCTCTCCAGCTTCCTTGTAGCCCCTTCAGACCCTGGAAAGTCTCCCTTCCAGAACCTTCTCCAGGCAGAACAGCCCCAGCTCTCCCAGGCTGTGTCCACAGGGGAGGTGCTGCAGCCCCTTAACAGCTCGGCATCCTCTGGACTCATTCCAACAGCTCCACGTCCCTCTGATGCTGGGGACACAGCCCTGCAGGTGGGGTCTCAGCAGAGCTGTGTAGGAGCAGATAAATGGGGTGCAGTCCCCAAAAGCTCCACTTTGTGGCTGAATTCCCCCTCTGGGAGGGCTGAGCTGGAGGTCAGCCTTGGAAGGATTAAAGCTGCTTTGCCTGTCCTAATTCCAGGCTGAGTGGGGGATGGCTCTGCTGCCAGCTGTGGCACAGAGCCCAAAGGCCAGCTCTGATTGAAGCTTCTGGGCTGCCACCAAAATAATTACAATATGGATAATTACAGTAACATTATTGCATTAACATTATTTCTTCATTATGAGTATATATTTGTGATATTACCTAGGCAATAGGATGGGTGTATTTCCTGTCTTGAGAGTAATTAGAGGCTCTCCACCTACCACTCCACCTCCCAAGGATATTATTTCTTATAGTTCAACTATTCTGTTTAGTTGAATGTATTTTCTCTCTTTTTTGTGCTGTGACAGCCCTGAATTCCCCCTTAACGGATGTGAGAGTGAATCTCCTGTCTGCAGCTCATTCTCACTGTGGATGGTGGTTTGTGTCTTGCAGAAATGTTTGGGCTCTCCTGAGCTGTTCCATTTTAGGACTTGTTGATGTCTGGAGCTGTTGTGGGTTAAATCTATGGGTGGACACTTGATTCTGGAACAAGGAACTTCCTTCCCACAGACCTAATCCCTTGTTGGTGTGGAGCTCAGTGCTTTTACTCTGGAATGAGAGTGTCAGCATGTGGAACATGCTGGAAGCAGGAACCAGAACCAGCTCTTCCCCTCTGAGGCAATGACATTGTTACATTTTTTTCTCTATTATTTTGTTCTCATGCTTTTACATAACCAAATCTTTTTTCTAAATCAGCTTTTTTGGCCGCAGCTGTAGATCATGTAGATCAAATTCTCAGAGTTTATCACCCCAAAGGCTGCAGCTCCTCTACCCTGACTTAACTGGCAGCATGAACCAGGCACTGCCCTGATGGATACAGCTTATTTTTGGTCATTATGTTTATCAAAACATCTCTGACAAGATTTTAGCTTTTTATTTTTGTGTTGGAATGGATGGGCTCATATTTGGGTCACTCTCTGTGTGTTGTTTTTAGTTATTGAGGTCTGAGGAACAGGGTCCAGCAGTGCCAGGGGTGCTCTGTGTGTGCATTTACACCCTGCAAGGTGGGGCCGAGGCTCATTTTTAACAGCAAAGTGAAAAAGGAAGTAAAAAGTGCAGTAAAATGTGTCAAAGCTGCCTTAACCCCAGCAGGAAAATCTAATGAGTTACAGAGAAATGGGGACTCTGCTCAGGATGTTGAGCAACCATGTGATAAAACAGCAAATAAAACAGTGCTGGTAAAAGAAAAGATGTGTGAGAGGACAAAAATTCTGCTTTGGTAAGAGAAGCTGTAAATGGAGCCTTTCCATGGCAAGAAGGGATCTTTGGGATTCCATGGATGGCTCATGGTGACGGCAGAGGACAAAGAGGGCACTGGAAGTGTTGGAGGACACGTGGCCCTGCTCGGGCAGGAGCTGGCCAGGGGCTCTGAGCACTGTGAGATGTCGCCTGTCCCCAGGCTGGGACACAAATCCTGCAGGAGAGGAGAGGGCAGGAGGGAGGGGCACCCAAAGGTGCCTCATGGGATGGCCCAAAGCAGCGATGGCACCAAACTAAACCAGGGAATTCAGCAGTGCCGGAAGGGAAGGGAAGGGAAGGGAAGGGAAGGGAAGGGAAGGGAAGGGAAGGGGTGCGAGGGCAGCTCTGAGTCCCAGCACGCACAGGAAAGCCCCAGGCAGCCACTGGGTCTCTCCTCGGTGCAGAGGCGGTGCCGAGGGGTTGGGGCTGTGCAGCTCTGCTGGGCAGGGAGCAGGGACAGGCGATGGAAGCGGCAGGGTCGGAGCAGCCCCAGGACTGCCCCTGCCACCCTCACCCACCTTGTGCCGTGTGTGAGCAAGGCTCCCCAAACGCTCACTGCTCGTTCTGAGCAGCTCAGGCTCCCCAGGCATCCCTCAAACCACCCCTGAGGCTGCCTTCTTGCCACAGTGGCTTTCCTGTGGCCCAGCAGGAATTAAAGCTGATCCCGAGCCCAGAAGTCACTGTCACTTCAGGCCAGAGCCAGCCTGGGGAGGGCACGGGCAGAGACCTCGGTGCTTCGCTGCTCGGTGATAACATCGCCCTGGGGAGGGCTGCAACCAGAGGAAACCCTTCCTGCAGAATAAAGGCGATATTTGGGGCTTTGGGGGTTTTTGTTCTCAGTTACATTCTCATTCAGATTCCCATTCCAGTGCTGCAGACCGGATTATTCGGATTATTTTAGAGATTCACGGAGTATTCTGAGTTGGAAGAGACTCCTAAGGATCATTGAGTGCAGCTCGTGGATCCTGAGCACTAAAAATACAGGGGAATGGCAAAAATACCCACGGCATGAAAATCCAGCTCCTGGTAATCTGAGGAACATCTTGATTGTTCAGTTGGTGGTGGCAGCATCCCCAGGGGCTGGTGACACCTCAGTGTGGCCCCAGCAGGTGCCACCTGGAGCAGAGGTGCCCTGGGGGAGGGCAGGGAGGTGTCCCCTGAATCCATCTCGTGTCACCAACCCGGCCATTGCACTGCCTGTAAAAAGAGATAATTAACGCTCATTTGAATAAGTGCCGGGGGGTTCTGGGTGGAAAACTTCAGCTGCTTGAAGTTTCTGTCACTGAATAATTTCTGAACTTCTGGCACCACTGAATGTAACAACTTTTTCCCCTCAGGAGCTAGAAGTGATTGGGGGGGTGGCACAGGGCCACCCTGGTCCCTCCCACGGTGGCCAGAAAGGACAGGGACAGGCTGGATTCCTGCAGCTGGAGGAATTCCCGATATCCTGGGAAATCTGCCCCTTGACTTTTCTCCCCAGTGCAACAAGAAAAGTAAAATAATTTCGGAGAAGCATCTAAAATGTTCTGCAAGTGCTCAAGAGGCATCAAATACAGGTGCTGCCACTTGTTTGTGTGTATTGGTGATGCAGGGGGGAGAAGGAGCCAAGAATTACAGTAAAAAGCATTTTTAGATGATTATTATATATAAAATGATTATTTTATTATATTCAACTGGAAATATAAAAATAAATATTTTTTTGTCAATGTGAATGTGCTTTGTGGTTTCCATGAATTATCAGTTCTTGCTCAGCCATCAGGCACTGGCTCAGATTCCTGTAGGGAAAAGGTGGTGGAGTTTTATTATACGAAAAAGTTTTTGAAAAGAAAACAAACTTCTTGTGTTCTGACACTCTCTGGGCTTCACATCATTTCCCTACAATGTGTATTTCCCTTATATAAATTATAAAACAACATTTGCATAAATAAAAAATGATACTGTCACAGTATTTTACACTTCCTAATGTAACATTTGCAATGTTCACAGAAAAATAACATTTTACAAGAAGGTGCAAATGAAATACTAAAGCCCAAAGTCTCTGTGGTTTGAATTTAAAGCAAATATCATTAAAAAAATATCCACCTTTGAGCCTTTCTTAAAAATCTCTCGTGGCACCTTTGACTTTGCTTCAGGGAGTTCCCATTACAGCAAACTTTGGAGAGGTTTGGATGCCCTGTTTGAATCCTGCTGTGTTGATGGGGACTGGGTGTGATGGCTGTGGTCAGTTATCAGTGAAAGGGAAATAATTTGCCCCATTTTTGGTGAAAAGAGCACCTGAAAGGCGTGATGGACACCTGGCTTGAATCAACACCCTCCAAGCACAGCCCATGGTTCAAAACCCAAGGCATGGCTTTAACCCTTGTCTTTGCATCCAGAAGTGGGAACTGATGGCAGAAAAATGGTGTGTGGAAGCTTCAGTGACTGTGATTTGGGGGATTGGCATTTGCTACACCCTCAAATGAGGCTTCATTCATTATTTAAATGGGAGGTCCTTTGGGGCCACCTTCTGCTGCTCACTCCATGCCCAGCGTGGCTGGAGCAGGCTCTGGGCACTCTGGAGAATCAGTCTCTGCTGAGCTGTCTCGTGCTTCAGAAACAGAGAATATTGGGGCATCCAGTGATTTTTAGGATCAAATTCTTTGTGCACAGCAAGAGCCCAGAACCTTTGCTGTTTCTTGCTGACCAGGACACAGCTGGGTGATGCCACAGGTGACAGTGGGCATGGTGTCACCTCTCCCATGGGTCCATGACCTCCTGCTGCCCAGCTGAGGAATGGAAATGCTCCTGTTTGTATTCAGTGAAAATCTGCACCTCTATTAAAGTATTAAATCAACACATTTTTGGTCAGGTTTGGTTTTTTTTTTTTTTGTGGGGGGAGTGTTGTTTGTTTATTCCAACCCTCACTGAAAAGAGAGGTTTCTGTTGTTTTTCTCAGTGTCCTGAGGGAAAAAAGGGTGGCAAAGGCCAAAATGTAATGAACATTGAAGTGCTGGCAGCTCTAGGACTCGGTGGTGTCCTCCCCAAGCACGTCCCTGCAGTGCTTCCTGCCGTGGCTGAGGGGCTGCAGCTGGATGCTGTCCTGCAGGTCCTGCCTGGAGAGGCGTCTCCTGAACTCGTCCGTGGTGAAGTAGTAGATGATGGGATCCACGCAGGAGTTGAGGCTGGCCAGGCACAAAGCCACGGCGTGGAACACCGAGATGTGCACGCAGCCCTCCCGGATCTGCCCGGTTTTCACAAAGAAATCCAGCGGGAAGCTGATGTGGTAAGGTGCAAAGCAAATCAGGAACACCAGGGCGCAGGTGAGGATCATCTTCAAAGCCTTTTTCTTCTCGCCCAGGTCCCGGGAAGCAGAGTGCCTCTCTTTTAGTGACAAGATTGTCTTCCAGGAGCAGTAGAGGATGATGAGCAGCGGCGTCACGAAGCCCACAAACTCCCCTATGGTCATCAGCGTGATGGAGGTGGGGAGGTCGAGTTTCTTGATGGGAAGATCCACGAAACAGGCGTTTTTATCCTCCTGGTGCTGCATCCTGAGGAGAGGGAAAGGCAGGCAGCCCACACAGACCAGGACCCAGCCCACGATGCTGATGTAGACATCACACACACGCCTGCAGTCGCTGAATTTGAAGGGGTGCATGAGGAACAGGTACCTCCTCACGCTGATGCACACCAAGAAGTAGATGCTGGCGTACATATTGACGTACTTCAGGTAGAAGCAGAGCATGCAGAGACCTCCTCCGAACTCCCACGTGCCCGTCAGGTAGTAAAAAATCCTCAGGGGCAAGGACAGCACCTGTGATAAGTCAGCAATGGCTAAATTGATCATAAATATCACGGCCCTTTTCGTCTCTCTCATGTAGCCATAGAAGACCCACAGGGCCAGGGTGTTCCCGATGAGCCCGGGGATCAGGATCACCGTGTAGGTGACGGCGTAGTAGGGTTTGAGGTCTGTCTCACTGCAGTTGGAGCTGTTGCTCATGGTTGTGCTGTGGCTCCGTGCTCAGCCCCGGCATCCCAACACGTCCATCCCGCCCGTCCTGCGGCCAGGCTGGCCTCGGCATCCAAAGGGAACGGTCCAGCCCTGGGATCCCTGCGGGAGGCTCCGGTCACCGGCTCATCGCGGGGGGCTTTGGCATGGGAGGAGTTAATTCCAGTCCGGGGTCACCTGCAGGATGGGCAGGAGAGATCCACACCGGGAAAAGCATCACCGTGTGCCGAGTGGCAGTTCCTCACTGGAGCTGTGTCTCTGTCACCTTTTGGGTGGCATTGCAGCCTCTTCTCTCAGCACAGGCCCCGCAGCTGGGGACAGAAAGGTGCAGTCAGAATCGCTGGGAGACAGGGGAGGAGCAGAGCAAGAGTTATGGGAGAGCTGGAAAGAGCTGGAGCATCTCTCCAGCAGAAACCTGTGTGGCTTTGGTGCCCAGCAAGCTCCATGCCCTGTCCAGTGGAGGTGCAGAACCAGCAAGGAATAAATAGAAATCGTGTTCATTTCCTGCTACAAACCCGGGGTGTTCTCTTCCTGTGTTTTTCTGTTACAAACCCGGGGTGTTCTGTTCCTGTGTCCCAGCACGTGGTCAGTGCTGGGATGCTCCAGTGAGCACCGGCCCTGCCTCCCTCCCTGGGGATACTCTCACCTCCCAAAAACTCCCGAGGGAAACGCTCTCCTGGCTTCCCAGGAAAGGCCTGAGAACATTCCCACCCTCCCCAGCTGCAGGGGACAGAAGGAAATCTGCTCCTCGTGTAACCCATGCACACACAAACCTTTCCCCTAGGGCAGCCACCGCCGCTGTGTCATGGGGTGGAAGTGCCAGGTCAGTGGCTTTCACCAAACCAGGGTCAACTTTTTAATTCCACTTTTAAAAATAGGACATAAACCATCCTTTGCAGAACTACCTGCATTTGATCCAATTTGACTTTCTCACAGCTGCTTTTGCTAAGCCTGTCCTTACCCACCGTGCTCACCTGAGGCTGTTGGTAAGACCAGAACTGGTGCTAAGGAGGCTGGAGGTGGATTTTATTTAAAATTGCAGGCCAAACAGGTGATGTTATCTGAATGTGTCAGACACAAAAACCTCAGCCAGATCTGATAAATCTAGAGGAAATTCGGATCTCTGCCTAAACCCTCTCAGGTTTGCCTTTGGCTTCCACATGAAGAATTATCCTGCAGGTCTAAGTGGGAGAAGTTTGTACCAACCCAGACGCCAAAGGCACATTTACTTAATTTAAAATGTTTTAATTCTTTAATTTTATTTTAATTTTAAAGGTAAAATGACATCTGCTGCAGTCCCTGCTGGTTTTTTTCCAGTGCTTAGGTACAAAATGTGAACATTTATTAATGATGGTCAACACTTGCTGGTGTGATGGCACCGAAACTTTGAAGTAGTTTTTGGTGGAAGCAGAAAATCTGCCACAAAAGGAAACATGTCTATTTTTGTGTTTTCTCTCTCACCAAGGAGACTCAGATATCTTCCTTCCTTCCTTTTAAAGAGGGAGCATCTAACTCAAATATTCAAAGAGTATTTTTACTCAAAGAGTAAAATAGCTCATTAAATGATCCTGTTGTGCTTCAGAAGTGACAATTAATAATATTTTTGTTTTAAAAAGATTTCTTATCAATTTAAACTAACTTGTCTTTCCTGTTGGCAGAGGCTCCTGTCACTGATTCAGGCAGACTCCATCCTGATCCTTTTCCCCTGGCTGCATTCCCAGGTGGGAAAACCCACCTTAACTCCATCTCTGGGCCATGGAACACACAGAGGCAAGGACAAAGTGCACCCCAGCCCCTCCACACGTGCACATCTTATTTCTCCTGCTGCCCCCCAGCTCCCTTCCCCATCCCCACCACACAGAACTTTCCTGGAGCTCCATTTCCTGCTCCCTCCAGCCCGGCCCTGGGGCAGGGAGGCACTTGCAGCACTTTCTGCCTCTCCCTGTGGCACGAGGGGTCCCCAGGGCCCAGCTGAAGGTGGGGAGCAGTGAGGGAGCTCAGCCAGGGCACCCAGAGGCACCCTCAGAGCTGGGGAGGGGCTGTAAAAACTCAGCAATGTGAGAAACAGCGCTTTGGAAATCCCAAGCAGCAACATCACAGAGTTCAGCCCCATGTGCTGTGTAAAAAACCAGCAGGATGCTAAAAAAAGTCTCCAGAAAGAGGAAATTTGGGTTTGCATGCCCTGTGCTTGCTTCCCCCTCAGTGTGAGGGGGTGGGTGAGAGGCTCTCCACAGGCACAGCCTCCTTCTCCCCCTGAACAGCTTTTCCCCCTGATTTTTCCATGGGTACCCCCAAATCAGCCACGTTGGGGCACTGGATGAAGATTTGTGCTTAGTGAGTCAGAGCAGCAGGTGAGAGCTGCAGCCAGCCCAAAATCAGCTTGTTAGAGCTGGGTACATCCTGGGTAGAGCATTTTCCATGTGTCAGGACAGCTGGGTGTCCATCTGCTCCGTGAGAACCCTGCAGGAGCTGGGGATGTGGGAGCAGCCCCCTGCCCTGCTCACACAGCCTCAGCAGAGCTCAGCACCATCAGCACTGCTCAGGCTCCTCACCTGAGCCTGCTCTGAGGTGCCCAGTCCCTGTTAGCAAATCTGGGTTTAACCCAGAGCAGCTCCTGGCTAGGCTGGGTCTGTGGTGCTGCCTTAGAGCAGCTCCTGGCTAGGCTGGGTCTGTGGTGTTGGCTTTGGCTTTGGGAGCAGCTCCTGGCTGGGCTGGGTCTGTGGGTGCTGTCCCTGCTGCTGCCTCGTGCCTGGAGCCCTCTCAGAGCTGGGATCTGCCAAGGCTTCCTCGGAGCCAGGTGATGGATCAGCCTGGGTGGATCCTGCACCGAGCCCTGCCCTTGCTGCTGGCCCAGGTGAGCTGGGGGTGCTCAGTGCCCTCGTGTTCAGGGTGGGGATGTGTGCTAAGAACACACAAAACCTGTGCCAGGGGTGACAGGGGCACAGCAGCAGCAGCTTGGTGTGCCCTGCTCACTTACCCTCCTGGGGGAGCTGGGCTGGGCTGGGCCTGGCACCTCTCTTGTGTTTTTCCTTCTTCTCCTCCACAACCTAAAATAAAAGCAGAACATGCACAGGAGAAACATCAAATGGAAATTGAGTTTCCTGTGTGAGTGCAGGCGGGGTGAGGGTGGCTGGGGCCCTGTGGGGAGGGCAGAGCTGCCCCAGGGGTGGCCTGGGCTTCTCCCAGCGCCCACTTTGTTCTCTGGCCCACCTGAAATGTCCTGCTTTGGCAGGAAGTACAATTTACAAGGTATTAACCGAAAATAGAAATGCTAAAACCAGAAACTGAATGTTGTATGGGGTTGCTTTTTTGTTCTTTTAACAAATGACAGAAGGAGAGGCTTCTCTGCCTTGAAGTAGTTTCCTGGTAGATATTTGGGATTTGTCTCTTTCTCCATGCTGCCCCTTTCTGTGCTAACTAAATTCCAAGAATATGAAAGTAAAAAATAAATGCTCTGGTTTAATGCCATGTGAAATACTCTGCTTTTGCCTTTTAATCCTTTGCAAAAGCTCTTGTCTTCCTTTGTTAATATTTATCCTGGTTAAGAAGGGAAAATAACCCAGAGCAGCAGTGCTGTGTGTCAGCCTAATCCCCCACCCTCCTTGTCCCTTCCTGGCACACCCTGATGTCCCTGAGAGATGTTTCTGGCTCCAAAGTTGGGAGTTGTCCCCCCAAACCATCAGCACACGGTCCCAGGGATGCCCAGCCACGTCCCTGTGCTGTGATAACCCCGTCCTCTTCCTCCCTGGTTCTTGCAGTCAAACGGAAATTGGCCCGTGGAAAATCCGTGTGGAACCACTTGTGAGGAACAGACCACTTGGGAAAATCCATGGGACAAAGAGAGGGAGACAAACTCAAGGAAAGGGTGGAGCAGTGGGAATCGGGTCAGCTGTCCCTGTGCAGGGGGGATGGGGCTGTGTGGCCCCAAAGGCCCCTCACAGAAAATTCCCACCCCAGGTGCTGCTGGGTTTGCAGAGCCTGAGAATGGCTGGAGTTGGGGTTAATCCTTCAATCCAGCTGCTCACTCAATGATAGCAGAAAACACAGCTTGAAAGGCCCAGGCTGGGTGTTTTAGCTTCAGCCACCTCCCTGCCCTCACTCGGGTGCTCAGAGCATCCCATGGGCACGCACAGGAGCTCCTCAATAAATGAAGTATTGGCTCCTTACCTAGAGCTGGGCTTACTCTGCATCTCCTCCCTTCTGCCTCTTTACTCTGGGAGTTCCACCAGCTCTGTGGTGAAGGCAGGACCCCTCTGGCTGTCCCTGGACTGTCCCATCCCCTCTCAGCACTCACCAAATCTACGGCGCAACAACAATAAAAAAAAACCCAACAGAACCGCCCCAGCCTGACCCGGAGGTACCCGGGACAGAGCAATTCCAGCCCTACCTTTGCTGTGCCGGAGCTGTCCCGGTGTGTCCCCGCGGGGCTGCAGAGGTCCCCACGGCGGGTCCCTCCCTCGCTGTGCAAAGCAAAAGCGCAAGCGGCGGGGAGCGGCTGCGCCCTGGGCACGGCACGGGCACGGCGGGGCCCCGCGGCACCCTCTGGGGTGTCCCTGCCCGATCCCGCCGGGAATCACCCGCTCTCCTTCTCTCTCGGTGGTTTGCACGGATGTGGCGAAGGGTGCTGGTGCTCTCGGGGTGTTTCGGGAGCTGTCGCTGTGAGGTTGGTGTCACCCCAGTGGCTGTTCCTGCTGCCAGGGGTGGGAGCGCTCAGCTCCTGGGGACAGGGACCCGCTGGCAGAGCCCCTCTGTGACACAGGAGCTGAGGGAATGGCAGGATTCATCCCTTATTTTCCTTCTCCAGCTATCTGGGAAAGGCTCCTTCCCTCGCACCTGGATGTTTGCACCCCTGTGCTGCGGTCCCTGCTCCCGGTGATTTGGGGGCTTTAGGGTCCCCCCGAAGCGGATCGCGGGCGGATTTGGGCTCCCCAAAAGCAGCGAGCTCTCCGCAGTCATTGTGATCTCATTCAGGGGATTTCGCAGCTCTCACGGAGCAAACCAGGGTGAGAGCCAAGGGCTCTTCTTTTCCAAACGAGCCTTGAGTGGTGTCACCTACGGTCACATCGCTGGGCCATCGCGGTCCCCGGCCATCGGCAGAGGGCAGAGCTGGCTGCGCTTTGGGCTTGAAAAGCGGCACTTCCCTTCTTTTCCAGCTGAGGACTCCAGCTCAAGGAACATCAACAAGAATTCTTGTTAAGGGAGCAATGATTCAGTTGGTTAATTTGAAAAAGTGACTTTGCTAACCGTTTCCAGAGAAGTTCTGCAGAGATTTGCAACTTTTTAATTTGCATTTATTCATTTTTCTTACACATCCTCCCAGGAGAACAGCATGCATATATATATATATTGTATTACACCTGCTCCTTTAAAGCATCATTGATTTACTCAAATCACAATTCCAACTTAGGGTTTGTAGCTCTCTACACTCCTTTTTATAGTGGTTTACAGGAGATTAATGGCTCTTAATTGCCATAGCCTTAATATTTAATTAATAGCCTTGCAGGGCACAGGGTTTGTCACCCTGTGGTGGCCCAGCCCCTTTCTCAGCCTCTGTGGCTACATCTCCCAAAAATGCAGCTGTGTGCCTGTTCCAGCAGCTGGTGCTCCTGCTGGTTGAAGTTTCCAGCTTTATTCTGAAGCTGCTGATGACTTGATGGGCTGTAATTAATGTGGGAGCTTTCAGCACTGTGGGATCCTCTCTGCAGAGCTGTCCCTGTGCTGCAGGGCTGGGTTTTGGATGGATGGATGTTTTTGGGCTGGCAGCAGTGGGGTTTAGTGCTGAAAAGGTGCTGTGGTCTCACTGAGCCCTCAGTGGGGGATGCTGCCTCAGCTCACGTCAGTCCTGGGCTGTTTCCCTAATTTCAGCAGGATCTGGGACGTGGAACTTTCCCAGCACCTCCCACCAGCTACCTCTGCCACGGTCTCATTGATTTCCTCTCCCTCTCCCCAGAATTCTGGGATGTGACACCCAGGGGTCTCCAGGCTGTGCCCTGCTCCACCAGCATTTCCCAGTGGGACCCTGGCACCTCCCTGCCTCCCATAAGGATTGAGGGGGATGGTTTGGAGGTGACTTTAATAGACAATAAAATCGAGGCCAGTCCCTGGAACCACCAATCCCTTGTGGCTGAGCAGCACCTGGGCTTGGGGATGGGCTCCGTGGCTTTTCCCACTCCAGCCCGTGATGGATTCTCTGCTTCCCTGCCATTCCCACAGCACTCAGCCTGGTTATGGCAAGGCAGAGCCTGAGCTCGGGGCAGGGAGGGGATGGAGGGTACTGAGGGAGGTTTTGTTTCAAAACCACCTTGCAGGGCACCCCCAAATCCTGTTTTGCTGGTGCCACGCTCGGTGTGCGTTGCCATTGGCATCCATCCCATTTCCCATCCCTCCAGGAGCGTTCCTGGGCTGTGGGGTGGGAATTGAGGGTGCCTTTACCAGCAGGCAAGTGCCAGTCTCTGAGCTCTGCTGTCCCCAGGGAAAACCCTGGCTGGACCTTCCAATCCCGCTGTGGTTGAGGCCAACAAAAGTCAGGAGGTCTTGGAGCTGGGCCTCAAATCACAAAGCAATTCTTTTACAGCATGAAGTAAAATTTTTAAATTGTATTTTTCTCTTGCATTGATTACATGGTTTTTTTCTTTATTTACATTTGTATCTTACGAGAATTGGAAGTTCTCAGTTTATCTAAGCTTGTGCTTTGTGACCTTGTAAGAGCTCCTCAGAGAGAACCAGCTGAGATCTTTCTGATCTGCGCTGCCTGTCTTTAATCGGAATAATTCCTGGGAAGAGGTTGTCTGTGTGCTCTGCACATAGCTGGGGCTGTCCCAGGGGAAAGGAGCGTGCTGGAAAGGAGGAGCAGACACAGGTCCATGGATGCAGCTCCCAACATCAGCAGGGCTCATGTGGAGCAGGGACGCAGCCGCGCTGCTGGCACCAGGCTGAGGGCTAAAAACAGCTGGATTTCCCTGCCCTGTGTGCCTGCAGCAGGGAATTCTCTTTAAAAACCAAAACACCCCTGCAAAAGGAGCAGGGCTGGGCGATGGCATGGGAAGGATGTGCTGGCTGTGCAGGGATGAGGCTGTGGCTGTTCCTTGGAATGCTGAGCCCCCTCCCAGTGCTGAACGCTGCCGTGGCATCCACGCAGAATTCCCAAATACTCTCCCCTGTGCCCTGAACAGGAGCCTGGAGCATGGGAGGGGTGATGGACACACCTGGGGCTGTCCCATGCTGCTGTCCCACCACACCCCAAACCTGGGCTTTGCAGGGTGTTGCTGGCTGAGCACATGAATCAAAAAATTGGATTGGGGTCTGATGAAATCATGGCTGTCTGGAAAACAGCTCCCTGGCTTGGACAACAGCTCCCTGGCTTGGAGAGCCACTCCCTGGCTCGCCTGGGTTTGAAACAGCAAAATTCTCTTCCAGTGTGCTGGAGTTGAGCTCAGGATTGGAGCTGTTGGTGTTTGTTCCTTTGCCAGGGACAGCAGTTCCCCTCTCCAGCACGAGGTGGGTGGGTGGAGAAGCTGCCCCTTGCCAGCAGCGGTGCCAAAAATCAGGAGAGGCTCGGTTGTGAGGGCTCCACAGAGGCTGAGTGGTTTTCCAGAGGCAAAGTCACTTTGGGGCTGGACTGGGAGCATGTGGTCATGGAGGGAGGATAAAGGTATTTTTAGCGAGAAGAAAAGCAGCTCCCCTCCCTCCCTGTGGGGCCCTAAAAAGTGTCATGCAAGGGACAGCTTGGATACTCCCAAGTACTGCATAATTTTAGGGATATGTAAGTGTAGGTTTAGATGGGATTTTGGGAAAGAATTGTTCCCTGTGAGGGTGGGGAGGCCCTGGCACAGGGTGCTCAGAGAAGCTGTGGATCCCTGGAATTGTCCAAGGCCAGGTTGGATGGGGCTTGGAGCAGCCTGGGATAGTGGAAAGTGTCCCTGGCCATGCAAACCATCCCAACCCAAACCATTCCATGATGATCCTGATAAAACAGGAGCCTGGGAGGCATTGAAAGAGCAGGAAGCACCAATTTGTACTGGAAAAGGATGTTTCTTCAGGGAATGATTTACAGAAAACTCAGCAAAATCCTTGCTCTCCTTGCTTCTGCTGTATTTCATGTGCCTGAGGGAGGGTTTGCTGTTGAGCCTGCACGTGACATTAGTGAGAGTTTTGGGTTTGCTCTTTCCTGTTCTCTGTTTGGAAGGGGCGAGCAGTGTTGCAGAAATGTCACAAAAGCAATCTGAAAACAAACTGGTGAATTCCCAGTGGGAACTGGAGCTCCTGGGAAACCTGGAGCTGGTGCTGCCAGTAAAGTTGGAGCCACAATCCAGGATTTGCTGTTGCTCAGGGGGGGCTTATAAATGACCTGTCTGTGGTCATTCAGGGCCACCTGGATGTCCAGCCCAGCTCCTCGGGGTTGTGCCATTCCCAAACATCTGGGACAAGCCACAGTCCTGGGGAAGATCCTGCTGGTGTGGCTTGTCCTGTCTATGGGAGCTGCCCTCAGCCAGTCCCGGCTTCGGTGAGGTTTTCTTGGGTTTCCTGTTTTGCCTCCACACTCTGCTGGGTTTGGGCCATCTGAAACAGCATTTTTCCAGCTCTGAAAGCTCATTTTTTCACCCCCAAGCAAACAAGGACAACGTGGCCTTTTGTTATTTATATTTTTTGTGAGAGGAGGAGGAGATTTGGGACAGAATGAGCCCCAAGGCAGAGGATTTTCTGTTTGCTCCTGGGGTTTTCTCCCTGTCTCTGGCACACTTTAAGTACCAAAGGAAATTCCTCCCATTTGTCTGGATCTCCCATCTGGTCTTTCCAATCCAGCCTCAGCACCCATTCCATGCTTCCCAGAAATGCTGCACGGGGTGGAAATGTGCATCCAATCATGGGAAAAGCTGTTTTCTATCAATCCCTCTCTGCCTACGTTTACTTAAAAAATTCCCTGAGGGTTTTTTTTTGGGAGGAGGAGACCTCAGAACCCCTGCACTGGCCACTCTTTGAGGCCTCTCTGAGGCCCAGACTTGAGTGTCTCCCCCAGACTGTGTCACTGCTCTGAGAGCAGATGTGGGACATAATGAGGATATTTCCAAGCACTTAAAATAATACTCCTGAAGCTAAATACACCTTGGGATCATTTTATTTCCTCAGAGTTTGAAGCTTTCAGTGTGTACAGGGTCAGTTTTGTAAATGTTCTCAGTACCTAGTGAGGGTTGGGACGGTTTTTGGTGTTCAAAGCAAAACTGAAGGTTTGGATAACATCTTCATGTGCAACCACGTGTGTCAGCAACATGACAAATAACACAAGACTCCCAAAAACAACACAAGAGACACCAACAACAAGTCCCTGGTTTTGCAGCTTGCACCAGAGCTCTATGAGTTAATGTGCCCTGGGAGGTGTCACATCTCCCTCTTTGCTTGTGGCATATCTATCGTCATTTTTCTTCCAAATATTGATTCCCCATGATCAGCCAAGAACCTGCAGCTCCCAGGAGCCAGGTGGATCCTTCTGCTCAGCTCTGGATGCCTTTTCCAGCAGCGTGAGCTGAGCCCAGTTTGTTTGAACCCTCCCTTATAACACTGGTGTGATATAGTTAATACTCTTGGCTTGGTTATAGTCTTGCACTGCAGATTAGGCTGGGTTGGACCCAGGTGATGGATTTCTGTAGTGGGAAAGGGTTCAGTTTACATGGAGATAATGAACTGTCCTGATCCAGAGCCCCATGGAGCATGGTGGATGCTCCAAGTGATGGTAGCTGTGGGTACCCAGGATCTGGGCTGAAATCCCCAGAGCTGTGCCAAGGCTGAGCCTCTCACTCACAGCTCTGGATTCAGAAGGACTCCCAAAAATGGCAAATATGCAGAAACACTGAAACAGCTGAAATGAGGCACCTGAACCCACTGCAGTGCAGCACAGGGGAAACTTTGGCATCAACAATGGCTTTTGAGGGGATGGAAGACAACAGCCCCCAGCAGCAACACTACAACCAGCAAATCTTTTGGCACCACCACGTCCTTATGGATCAGGTCCTGCCATCTGCAGCACACAGGGACAATTCCAGGATTTGGAGAGTAGAGCAGCCCTCACTGCAGCTCTGAGAAGCCCCTGCACGGACAGGGCCGGCCGACGCTCACGAGATGGACTCCAGCAGCAGCTCATCGGGTGGCACAGGGGGGATGTCCATGCTGTTTATTTGGCCGAAGAACTTGGGAAGAGACCAGAACTTGAGGCGGGGCAGATTCCTCTTCCTGACGCGGATGTCGTTCACGCCGTCGGTGCCGGAGGCGCTGCTCCGGCGGGGCGGGAGCCGCGCTCGCAGGGCCACGCGGCCGTGGCGCAGCAGCTGCGCCTGGAACTCGGAGGTCATGAAGTAGTAGAGGACGGGGTCCAGGCAGCAGTTGAGGCTGGCCAGGCACAGGGAGATGGGGTGGAAGCGCAGCGTGCTCCGGTGCACGGCGCAGTCCCGGATGACGTTCTCGATCACCATCATGAAGAAGGGGAAGTTGATGTGGTAAGGGGTGAAGCAGATGAAGAAGACGGCAGCGCACATGAGGACCATCCTCAGGGCCTTCCGCTTCTCGCCGGCGTCCTGCAGCGCCGTGGGGCCGTCCCGCAGGGAATGCCACATCCTCCACGTGCACCAGGCGATGGTGCCAAAGGGGATGACGAAGCCGAACAGCTCCGCCACCGTCACCAGCGCGATGGCGGCCCCCGGGCTGAGCTGCTTCACGCCCAGGTCTGAGAAGCAGCTGTTGATGGAGTTGGACAGGGCTGGGCTCCTGACGATGATGAGGGGCAGGCAGGCAGCCCCCACCAAGAGCCACACCAGGGCGCTGATGGCCACGTCGTAGCGGCGCTTCCAGCCCTTGGCCCGGAAGGGGTGCAGCAGGAACAGGTACCGCTGGATGCTGATGCAGGTGAGGAAGCAGATGCTGGCGTACATGTTGAGGTACTTCAGGTAGAAGCACACCTGGCACAGGAAGCTCCCGAAGGGCCAGGTGTGGTTGATGTAGTAGTAGGTCCGCAGGGGCAGGGAGAGGACGTGGGCCAGGTCGGCCACGGCCAGGTTGATCATGAAGATGACGGCTTTGCTCTTCCTGCTGAGGAACCGGCACAGGACCCACAGGGCAGCGCTGTTGGCCAGGAGCCCCGGGATGAAGATGAGGGTGTAGGTGGTGGCGTAGAGGGTGGACTGGAAGGACATCTGGGGGTCGGAACAGTTCCCAGAGGACGCGTTGCTCTCCATCCTGGCCGGGTCTCTTCACTCATGGGGCGGTCACGGCACGGGGAGGGGCTCTGGAGTGGGTAAAAAGATGCTATAAAGGCAGAACCTCTCCACGGAGTAGGTGTGCTTTAGAACAGAAGAGTCAGCTGTGTGTGTGTGTGCAAGTCAGTGGGGAGGGGGCAGGGTGGGTGAAGGGTGACCCCACGCCCAGGGAGTGATTCCAGGCATCCTCCTCCTTCTCCTTGCAGAGGTGCTCTGTGGGATCTCGTGAGATGCCCCCATTACAGTGAATACCCTGAGCTCTGCAGCATCCATCTCATGATTGCCAGAGAGCTTCTGCAGCTCCCCGGGTTTCCAGGACCACTTTTATTTCATCAAGTTTTCCATCACACTCTGTCAAATTGGTGCTCTACACCTACAAGCAATTTCAGCTGAACTGTAAATAAATAGGGATTTGTAATGGATTTAGGCACTGTCTCTGCAGATCCATGCAGGGATCTGCTGTGAATCGGCAGCAAAGGCAATAATTAACATCCCCAGGCAGCTGAGGCCAGGGGAGAGCTGCAGACAGATCCATCAGCTCTGGCTCCAGAGCTAAGGCTGACTTTTTAAGTTAATAACTGGGTGAACACACGCCAGTTGCTCTGCTGGTCCTGCTAACTCAATTCTGGCACTCCCGGCACATTGTGCAGGCATCGTGCTGGAGCAGCAGGAATTATCCCTCAGCAGCAGGAATTATCCCTCAGCAACTCCTCATAACATGCAGGGAGATAAATACAACTCCTTTCTAGTTAAAGTAGAAATTCTTCTCCTCCATTTACCCATCTCAGCTCAGCCAGTGCTGAGGGCATTTATGAGCGGGTCATGGGGAGTTCAGGTGTTCCTGCTGCTCTCTGGAGAGGTGATGGATTTTGCCATTCATGAGTAGATCCCATGGGAAAGAATCTGTTCTTTTGGGAAGAGGGGATTTGGCAGCAGCAAGATACAAACCCAGGGGCTGCAGCATTGTCTGTACAGTGGGATTTCCCCTCGGAAATGGAGTCTGTGAGAGGTGGGCAGCCTGTCCTGCCCTTCCCTGCCTGGAGCTGGGGCTGGCAGAGCCCTCAGCACCTCCTGTCACTGTCAACCATGCCCCTCATCAGCAGTAATTAATTAAGAAGCAGCCACAGTGCTGTTTCCCAGAGCCTGGTGTTTGTCACAGGGATGGATTTCCAGGAGCGAATCCATCCCAATGCTTCAAGGTACAGCATGAAGTCTCCTCCATCCTGCTCCTCCTCACCTGGGCAGCTCTTTGGTTGGGTTTACCACATTTTCAGGACCAGGAGGAAATAATAATTTTATACATTTTAAATTTTTATGTGCAGATAAATATCTAAAATACAGCCCTGGCCTCTCGGCTGGCTGCCCCCACCAGTGCTCACCTCTGACGTGAGCAAGGTCAGTGCTCCCACTCTGCTTTCCAAACTGAGCCTTTCCCAATCTGCCTTCTTGCTTTTCCTTGTTTTTCCAGTGGAACTGAGCTGCTGAGTGAGGGCACCTCTTGGTTGCCGACTGTGCCAGAGGTTTATGATTGCTCCACTGAGTTGGGAAAGGCAGGGCAGAGTGGACATCTGTGCTGAGGGAATACTGGGAAACAGCTCCTTGGTCCCTGCAGGATCCCTGTGCTCCTCACCTGCCCAAAAATCCATCAGGGACTTGTGCCCTTTGCACTCAGTCTGTTTAACCCAGGGAAAGGGCTGGCAGGACTTGTCTTCACATCCCTGCAGAAAATAGAGAGGAAGAACTGCCAGGGAGCGTGGGGAATGCTGCTGTTCCCAGCTCCTGTCACAGCTGTGCAGTGACAGAGGTGGCACTTGCTGTGGGCTCATGGAAGGGGTCACAGAGCCCCCGGTGTCCCTGCCACACAGCTCAGCCCAAATCCTACACCTCTTCCATGGGGAGCTCCCTGCTGGATTTCTCCCTGTTTCTGACTTTCCCTGGGAGCACGGGAGCGCCTGTTCCTGGCGGGAGGGCTGGGTGGCACTCCTGGGACCCGACCCAGCTTTGGGTGGTGGCACTTTGGAGGGCACTGGCCGGAAAGCAGCAGAGATCCCCACCCTGGGCTGGGGTCAGGCCGGGCTTGTTCACTACAACAATTCCTGGGGAGGTGGAGCTGTGAATTTTTTATTGTTTTCCAGTTTTCCCTTTGCCCCGTGTCCCTCCAGCTCCTCCCTGCTTTGCTGGTGGTGTCAGGACAGAGATGCTCCTGTGGGCTCTGTCTGAGGTTTTGTTCAGTGCCTTTATAAATCTTCTACAAAATATTCCTGCCATTCTTTGATTATTTTCCCATTTCATCCACGCATGGATTTAAACACAGGCAGGAGCAGGGAGTGGGGGTTTTTTGGCAAAGCTGAGTATTAATCAGCTGAAAATCCAGAAGAGAGCCCAATATCAGTGCTCGAGGAGTCAGAGCACCGACTGTGGATGCAGCCCCGCCATTCATTAAACTTCATCAAATAACTGCAATTAATTAGGAGGCCAAGGCAGCTCTTGGAGCACCCGGGGATGATTTTTGGAGTGCTCCTGGAGGCGAATGGAGCTGTCAGTGCTGGAAACCGCCCGGCTCCTGTGAATCAGCCCGGGCCCCACCCAGCCCCACACCAGCGGGGTGTTCCTGCATTTGCTGCTCCCGATCCATTGGCAAACTCGCCCTCATCTTTTCCATGGGCTACTTGGGCAACCCAGGCTAAAGCTGAACTCCGGGCATGGCTGGGGAGAGCCCTCCGAGCTGGGGGATGGGGGCAGAGCTGCCTCCCTTCAGCGCTGGGATGCTGGAGGGAAAAGCAACCTTGGGAAAAAAAAAAAATTAAAAAAGAAAAATCCACTTATGGCTTGAAATGAGGTCTTGGTTTAAGTAGTGGCGTTTTCTGGCGCTGGGATTGTAAGCAACAATTTTGTTTGTTTAATCTAGGCAGTAATAGGAAATGCGTAAATAGAGCTGGTCGCTTGTGGCAGCCTCTGTCGGTAAGAACAAAATTGAGGTTTTTTTTGGCTAAAACAGCCTGTCCCCATGTCATCCCCCACACCACAGCCTGCCCCAGGCACCGACTCCCCTCACCCACCCTCGGAGCCAAATTTGTGGGCACGGCAGAAGCGGCTGAGGATGTTGCACCAGCTCCTGCCCGATACCATCTCTTGAAGAACTACAAAGACGCGACAAAGTTGCTCAAACTGCGCGAGTTTCAGTGTTCTGAAGGAAAGATCAGAAATGCCACTCACCTTCCTGTGCTTGCCATGCTCCGGGGGGGTCATAGCCGCGCTAGGCAGCAGGAGCAGCCCGCGTCCTGCTTTTATTTCCCACTGATTTTCTCAGCAACCCCAGCGCCTCCTCGTTTAACTTCCACATGTTTTCGGAACGCTGGAATCCTGCCGGCATCTGCAGCCCGGTCCGGTGGCTGCAGAACAGGAAATCCTGTATTTTGTTTCTCGTCTCCACACCAAACGTGTGCAGTTAATGACGTTAAAGCCGCTGGGAAGGCGATGACGTCGTTTGGTGCCAGTGCCCCGGGATGGAGAGCACGGAATTCTGTCCCCTCTGGGGACTGGGGCTGTGGGAGGGGATGGTGCCCTTCCCTTTGCCCGGGACGAGTTGTAAAATACAGAAGCAACCTCCCAAAAAGTGCTCGTCGAGGGAAAACTGAGCACTCTGCCAGTGTGAGTTACTGGAAGGGAGTAATTTTCCTTCATTTTCTTGGAAGCTTGGTTAGCCTCAGACTATCAGGGCTGCAGGCTAAAGCTGGAGGGTTTGGACTTTGTTCCTGAAATAATGGGATGGTTTAAGGTGGAGATTTCCCCAAAATACTGTTGTTAAAAAAACTGATAATGTGCATCATTCCCAATCTTTTTCTTTAATTCCTTTAATTACTTTCCTATATATGTGCACATATAGAGAGTTTTTAGCTGGTTTTTTTTGCCTGCTGAGCATGACCTTCTTTCTGCATGGCTGAAGAAGTGGTGTAACTTCATGGTGTGACTTCTTCTGAGCTGCCTCTTTTCCAGCTGAGCAGTTTTACCTGATATCCAGGGTCACAGCTCACAGCCCAGGGCTTGTACAGATAATTTGGCTGTTGGCAACTTTCCCTTCCTGGAGGTAACGGAAAAATAGAAATATTCTTACCCTATATATTTTTTTTTAACGGTTCTGTGACCTTACAAAATTAATGGGAACAGAACTGTGGAAGAGAAATAAAAGGAGGAAGATCTTACAAACTTAAGTTTTCAGCTCAGGGGCTGGGATCAGGTGTGCACCAGAGCTCTGCCACCCACTCAGCTGCCAGGTCTCCTTGTGCCCAGAAATCACAGAACCTGAGAGGGATTTGGACTGGGGAAATTAAGGACTCTCTGATTCCAACACCCCTGCCATGGGCAGGGACATCTCCCACTCCCCCAGGTTGCTCCAAGTCCTGTCCAGCCTTGGACACTTCCAGGGGTGGGGCAGCCCCAGCTTCTCAGGGCACCTTGAATCCCCATGGTTCTCATCTCAGAGGATTTGGGAGATGCAAGAGCTGCTTGTCATCGCCAGTTTTCCTCCTGTGCATCTCTTCCAGCAGCTGGTGCTGATCCTGGGAGGAAGGAGCAGCGCTGGTGTGTCTGGGGAGCATTCAGGGACCACTGAAGGGAGGCTGGCACTGCGCCCCGTCCCTCTCCAGAGGGCAGAGGTTAATCCCAGAGTGAAGGGGCCGTTTTATCAGGATATCCTGCCTTGGACATCCTATTTCTGTGTCTGCAGCAGCGTATCCAGCCATCCCTGAGCCCTATTTTTAGGTGTTTGTTTCCAGCTGTGCTGCTGGGGAAGGAGAGATCAGTGGATGTCAGACCCAAGCGAGGGCTTTGTAACCAAGCCGAGCCCTTCCTCTGCTCCTCAGCTTTTTGGAGAACTTTTGCAGAAAATCACAACATTCCTGGCCATGAACAGCTGAGGGATTGACAAACCTCAGGCCTCATCCTTCCACACACACAGATCAACCTCTCCATTCTTCTTTCAGCTTGACCATGCTTTTGTTTAGCACTTCTGTTTCTCTGGCTCATGCCCAACGCTAACGTGCCTTTCACACTTGGCAACATTCTGCTTTCAAAGGCAGAAGACACAAAGGAACTTTGAAAATAACTTTTTAAATAACTGTGAGACTAAGGCCTCCAGATAAAGGTCTCTTCTCCTGGTATCCTGTGGGCAGGGGGCCAAATGCAGATGATCAGCATCTCTCAAGCGCTCAGCATTCAGAATATCTGACAGGATGCACCTGAAGGATGTATGAAAAGCTGGGGGAGGAGGAGATTTGTTCACACAAAGCAGCTTCACCCTTGTGCAGGGAGCTGAGTGGGGCTGGGAGAGCCCCCAGCTCATTGTCGCTCTCGCTGTCACACAGAGCTCTCTGCAGGGACAGCATTTTGGGAAGCTCTGATTTATGTTACAGCAAATAATTGTCAATGCCTCCCTTACTTTTTGGGCTAAGCCTTTGTCTAATCCACAAACCCAGCATTTTTGGTTAAAACACACCAGTCATTCCCAAAATCTTTTAAGTGCGATGAAGTGGTTTCATGTTTTTGGACTGTGGAGTTGTTATCCTGCATTTCCAGCATGCTTTGTTTTTTCTCTGGGCAGAGAGCACACTGGTAATTTCATTTAAGGGAAGCAAGAGGTACTGCAAGATTCTGCAGCTCAGAACCTGAAGATGCAGAAAGGTTTTAAACCCCTCAGGAGTTTTTTCCAAATTTGTTCATTCTCATGCACGGGAGGGCCCTTTCATGCAGGAGAGGAGGTACCAGACATCTACTCCTGGTTAGGATGGGGTAGCCCTGCAGAGAAACACATTTGGTTCTGCTAAAAGGTGAATGGCTCATGTTCTAGAGGAAAAGAAATGTGTTTGCCCAGGGCTGTGCCTTGGGGACGGGCCAGTGCAGGTGGCTTGGAGACCTCACCACATCTCCACCCTGAGCAGTTCCCTTCAGGGTGAGGTGCTCCAACACCAGGAGCCCTTCAGATCCATCTTTCATACCCCTGTGGAGCTGTACCAAACCTCTTGATTCAGTTCAATTCTGCCTTTCTGTGGCATGTCTGTTAAAAAAGCTTTTTTGTGTCTGCCCAAGAATGAGGAGAAGTCTTTTTCTACTCATGAGTCTGAGCAGCAGGACCAGCACAAGAGATAATCCAGGAGCAACATCATGAAATTATATTTCCTCTTGTCAAAATAATAAACATGTTTTTTGGTCACAGGAAATGGGGTGAATTACAGGAACCTGAGCCAGGCTTGTTGTGCCTCTGACTGTGTGAGGCAAAGCAGCCCCTGCAGCCCAGCTTCTGGGTCAGATCCAGCAGTAGCCAGCTGGGAAGGCAGCTGGAATACTCTCCTCCTCACTGGAATGCCCGTTTTCCTCTCTTGAGATGCACACTGAGCTTTTGGAAAACCTGAACTAAACGTGTGGGTTTGTGGAGGCCAAATGGGCCATCCTGGACTTTGAGAAAACTGCCAGCTTTCCCTGGTGTCTCTCTGCTCTGAGCTGTTGCTCTCTAGGCTGGCCCATCCTGACTGACTTTCCCTGGTGGTTTAAACCCATCTGGCAGCTGAACCCACAGAGGTGGTTTAGCTCTACCCAACCCAAAAACCAGGGCACTTTCCCCCACACAGAAGAGACTTTCAGACAGAGTTATCTGATCCCTGCACACCACAGGATTGAGTGTTGAATGTGTGACCTTCCCTCTCAGGCTAGGGCTGCAGTATGGAAAAGGAGCATTTTGGGGAACCTAAGGGAGTTCAGAGGGCGAGTAGGGCAGGAAAATGTGGGGAGCTGAGGTGCTTGGGAATGCCATGATGGAGATGGAGAATGTTATCCCTGATGGAGACACCAAATCCTTGCTAAGGTTATGGGTAGGAGAGCCCCTGTCACTCCTGGACATTCAGCAGCTGGAGCAGGTATTCCCATGCCTTGTCCATCTTCCACTACCTAGGACACCTTCCCATCCTCAAAATACTTCTAAGTCTAAAAGGAGCATGGTAGATTCAAAAATGAGATAAATAACCACTTGAAAACAAGCAATAAATCTGTTTAAGAATAATAAAAGTAGCTCTCCTTTGCTTGAACCCTGATCCCAGGAGGAGCTGATCCCACTCACTTTTCCAGGTACCAGTGATAACTACAAAACTCAGCTGATGTTTGCAAAACAGCCTTTATTTTTTTTTTCTTTTGAGCATCAGTTCTTGGGAAGTAAAACCCACAGAAGGAGCTACAGAGCTCCCGTAAGTGCCCTCAGCTTGTTTTCACCTACTCAAGGGAGAAGGGGGTGAAAGTGAAGGGACAGGAAACAGCTCCAGGTCACGTGGAGGCTGAGCAAGGTCTATAAAAATCCTCAAAACAAGCACTGAAACTGAAGTCTCCTTCCCTGACAGCTTTGTACAGGGTGTAGCTTATGAGAGTCTGCTGAACTGACAACAGCTGAGTTGTGTGAGGTCAGCTCTGTCCAGAGCATCCACCCCTTGGGAAGGGGGCTCCTTGCAGGGTGTAAACATTCATTGTGTCAGTGACATCAGAGAGAATATTTCCATCACTCCAGTGCGTCCTATTCAGCCCAAAATCCTCTTCTCACACCTGGGAGGAGAACTGAGAGCTTATTGTGTTTAATCAATGTTGTTGCCTTTTAGAGGGAAATGGTTGTTTAAACCCTGATTCTTGCTTGGCTTTTCACCTTTTTTTCTTTTTCTTTCTTTTTTTTTTT
>VWZP01010435.1:255619-367140 GCA_013396995.1 Dicaeum eximium
TTTTTTTTTTTTTTTTTTTGTAAAACAGAGAACTGGGAAAACACAATATACAGGAAATATTTGGCTGAGTTACATTTTAACTCAGTGGAATTGAGTGGTTGGAGTTAAAATACACATAGCAAGTGTTTCTGGTATTTCTTCTGGTTTTGTAGCAACTGTTGCAAGACTGTACAAATTGTTCACATTCTTTTGAAAATATACCGATTTCCAGAGGCAATAAATTGGTGACTGTTCAGCCAAATCCATCCCTAAGTATCACAAGATACTCTTGAAGTTACACAGTGGATGGACTCGGCTGAAGAACTGTAACTAATTAAAAATAAAGGGTAAATTAATCCATCCTTGTCGCTGCTTTGCATAGCTACATAAAAATGTAAACATTAGGATCATGACAGGACCTGGTGGAAAAAAACCACAATAGTTTATGAACTGAACTTCTGGTCTATCAGTGAAATCACCTTGGCAAGCACTCCTCTCTTTTTTAAAAGGTGCATCAACTGAACAGGTTGAGCTGAGCTTTTTTGGGGCAGATTCATCTCAAGTCCCTCTGGACCAAACACAGAAAGGAGTGAGAACCTGAGTGGTACCCCCAGGACCACCATGGTCCTGGCCCAAGGGGTCCAAAGGCAAAAGCCACCTGCCCATGTCCACCTTGCCAGCTTGGAAGGGAAGAAAGTCACCTGGAGCAAGGGAAGGTGCTACTCTCTGGATGTTTGAGGAGAGTTTGTCTTGCAGAGGGTCTTGTACCAGCTGCAGGTACAAGTTCTGGGATGTGTCAGCAACTAGGGAGCAAACAGATCCAGGAAAGGAGGGAAAGGAGGAGCAGAGCAGGAGGGTGAGGGCAGAAAGGGGGAGCAGAGGTCACTGGTGACCAGTGGGATGCACCAAACCCAGGAGCACATGGAAACCACCTGCACACCTTCACCTGTCCACAGCCCCCACTGCTCAAAGCACAGTGTCCTTTGGTTGCTACTGGCCAGTTTTAGGTTCTTGTGTGGTTTTCCCAAAGAAGATCCTTCAGCAGATGTCAGTGTGTGAATGTGGGATTGTCTCTGGCTTGATCACAGAGCCTACAACTGGGAAAATAGAAGAAAAGCCTGGGACTTTCCCACCATTTCCCAGTAAAAGTTTTTTCACTCCCTCCTGTGTATTTTCTAGTCCAGTGAAGCCAGGTGGGGGTGGCACAGGGCGGGGGACAGTCACACCAATTGGGTCACTCACCAGATTCCAACACACCAGTCTTAGACAGGGTTTTATCTTCTATATACAAAAAAAATTCCACTGCCACAAAACTCCCTTGGCTAAACCTGCAGGATCTTCCACAACAGGGTTGGTAATGGAGTATCTCAGACCAGTCTCAGATTTCACATTAAATACCTTCATTTTTTTCCAAGTGGCTTTCTTGTCATCCCTTCATCGACGAGGCGCTCTCTTTGCTTATGAGCCGGCTCCGGATGGCCACGCTGCTGTGCCTGGAAATCCGTTCCTGGAACTCAGAAGTCATGAAGAAATAGATGATGGGATCCAAGCAGCAGTCGAAGCTGGCGAGGCTCAGGCAGAAGGGCTGTGTGTAGAGCGTGATGGTGCTCAGGAAGCAGTCAGTGATGACATTCTCCTTCACCAACATGTAGAAGAAGAAGTTGATGTGGTAGGGAGCAAAACACACACAGAACACAACGGCGCACGTGGAAACCATCCTGAGGGCCTTCCTCCTCTCCCCGCTGTTTTCCTCGGGGATATGGAAGCCCCGGATGGAGTCTCTTGTTTTCCACGTGCAGAACAAGATGATGACGAGCGGGCCCACGAAGCCCAGGATCTCGGCGGTGCCGGTCATCAGCACCGTGCCCACCTTGCTGTCGATGGGCTTCACCTGCAGGTCGGCAAAGCAGCTGGTGGTGTTGGCGCCCAGCCCGTGGCTCCTCATGATGGGGAAGGGCACGCAGGCCGCCCCCACCACGAGCCACACCAGGGCGCTGATGGCCACGTCGTAGCGGCGCTTCCAGACCTTGGCCCGGAAGGGGTGGTACAGGAAGAAGTAGCGCTGGATGCTGATGCAGGTGAGGAAGCAGATGCTGGCGTACATGTTGAGGTACTTCAGGTAGAAGCACAGCAAGCACAGGACATCCCCGAAGGGCCAGGTGTGGTTGATGTAGTAGTAGATGCGCAGGGGCAGGGAGAGGACGTGGGCCAGGTCGGCCACGGCCAGGTTGATCATGAAGATGACGGCTTTGCTCTTCCTGCTGAGGAACCGGCACAGGACCCACAGGGCAGCGCTGTTGGCCAGGAGCCCCGGGATGAAGATGAGGGTGTAGGTGGTGGCGTAGAGGCTGCTCTTGAAGGTGATGTCCTGGCAGGAGCAGCTCTGGTTGCTCTGGGTCATGACTGGGTTGCTGGAAGAGGCTGTGGTGGTGTAGGGTGGGTGAGTCATTCCTGTGGAGAGAAAAACGGGATGTGAAGGCAAAGGCACTGCAAGAGTTGTCAGTGCTCACGTCTGCATTTCCCATTTGGCTGTTCAGCACAAGAAGAGGTTTGGGAAGGTGATCTGCATGAGACATCCTGGAATCGTGTCCAGAGCTGCCCTGTCAGAGATCCCACTGTTCCCTCAGGCGTGGGAGGCCATTCCTGGTGTGTCAGTCCCAGGAGCACAAGTGAAGCTGTGCCACACTGATCATGGGGCAGCAGGAGAAGCTGCCTATCCTTTGGCCATCTCCTCAAGGTCTCCTGTGGTTTGGCCTCTGGGAGCAAGGCAGGAATTCATGGATGAAAGGTGGGCATATCCCAGCCTCCATCATGGTCATGGCCCAGCACTCAGAGCGTGGGTGCCAAGCACTGAATCACGGAGTGATTTGGGTTGGAAAGAACCTTAAAGCCCATCCAGTGCCACCCCGTGCCATGGGCAGGGACACCTTCCACTATCCCAGGCTGCTCCAAGCCCCGTCCAACCTGGTCTTGAGCACTTCCAGGGATATGCTGGGCTGTGCTGGGCATTATGTGTGTGACAGGCCTCCTGAGTCCCCCAGGGGACCTCATGGACCACTTTCTCTGGCATTACGGGCACAGACCACATGCAAAAGGGTAGCAGGGAGTGGGCTTGGAAAATGTGACTTGTGAACACAGCCAGTGTTCCTGAAGTGTTCTGTTAATGTATTTAAGCTGATGGAACACACAGAGACCTGGTCACGCCACCAACTTCTATTTCTCATCACCATGGTAGCCTCAGTCTGACTCTTTTTTCCGTCAGATAATTTTACTTTTTAGGTACTGCCAATTTCTGCCTCTCTGCCATCAGCAAAATGCCACATGTTGAACTGTTGGGCCACTTTTCTCTTGCCAGCTTTTGTAATCAGGACCAATAAGTTTGGTAACTTGTCCTCATCAAGGCAACACAGGCAGGAGAGGTTGGGGTTTATCATGGGTTTCCTCCCAGTGTTATAATTCTCATTACAGTGATTCCCTCCCATGTTGACTATAACGGTTAAAGCTGAAAATCAGCTTCATGTGGCACTGCAGACACTGATTCACTCCTCTGACTCATTTCCTGCAAGGGGCATTTGCCAGAAAAACTGTCTCTGTAGGTAGAAATTAGTAACTCCTACTCTGTTACTGAAGCTTTTTCCTTCATGTTACCAAAAGAGTTGAGTTTAGAGCTCTCAGTGACACACAGCACAAATTGCTGGGTTTTCAGCCTCTTAATCGTTGTGGTGCTTGCATTTGGCAGCTCATCCATGGCTGCTCCAGGCTGCCATGGAAGGGTTGGGATTCAGCCCCCAAAACACCCAGACGTGGCAAGGTCCCACGTGGGACACGGGCAGTGAGCAGGGCCTTGTAACCCCAAACAGATTCTTGCTTTTCTTTCTCAGCTTCTCTCTCGCATTCCCACAGCCTTCAAAAAGCCAGGTCTGTGTGTTTATTTGTGTTTATCTCCTGCAGCAGCCTCAGCCTCAGCAGCTCCAGCTGCTCCGAGCATCAGGGAGGTGCTGCCTTTGGGGAGCTCTCTGGCTCATCCCCTTCCTTCTCCAAGATCCCAGGCCCTCAGAGCTGCTCTGTCCCTCCCTCCCAGTCCCTCCCAGTCCCCCTCACCACACACAGCTCTGGGATGGGATGCTCTGCTCCGTGTTCCCCAGGACACCTCAGCCTTGCTCCGGCCACGAGGCCAAAGCAGGCCCATGAGAGGGGAGAGGCTCGGACTGGGACACAAACACAGAAGGAAGATTCACCTGGCTCACGGATTTATTTCCCCTGAGATCAGCAATGGAGGCCTCCTGCTCTCCACCTGGGAGTTGTCAGGGCAGGGAGTGAGCAGGGCTGGAGCTGAGCACGGGGCTGTTCCTCCCCTCAGCGTGGTGGATGGGGGTTACATCCCATTTCCTGGGAGAACTGTGAATTTCTACTCCTCAGGGCGTTTCATCCCTTTCCAGCTCTCGTCCAGCTGGCCATGGCCTTGTCTCTGGTAAAAGCACTGCCCACTGCACCTTCTGTCCCTTCAGGGCACCTCTCCCTTTGCCAGGAAACCATTTTCCAAGTCCTCACGTGCCTGGTTTTCCTTGGATATCAAAGCTGGAAGGTCTGGCCTGCTGCTCCTCCAGACACAGCTGGTGGGTGGCCATTAAAACCACACAGGATTAGGGACAACTGCAAAATGTTATATTTTAAACACACTTTTATAATTAATTATCTAATTAAATGCTGACCAGTGTGTGCTTGCTCTTCAGTCCAGTGAGTGACAGCAGCCAATTTTCTTATCAAGGTCCTTAAATACAGCTAGGCCTTATTAGTCCCTTCCAGCCCAGAATAGTCTGTGATTCTGTGACTTAGGTCTCATGTGACACTAAGGACAGCTGGGGTGATGGTCTGCTGACTCAAACTGGGCTCTGATCAGAGATTTTAGGGCAAACTGCTGTGTCCAGGATGTGTCCTGGAACACCAGGGTGATGCTGAGGGCACACACTCCATCCCAGAGCTCAGCTTGGCTCTCTGGTGGGACAAACCCTGTTCAGGCAGGAGCCCGAGGCCTTGGGGGAGCCCAGAGCATGGAGAGCTTCCCTCTCATCCATCACCTTCGTCTGCTAATTGTCCACAAGGTGTCAGAGCTCATCCAAGTTTCATTTCTTGGCTCTCTTTAAGCTACTTTTCTCACCCCCAAGTGTTGTCTGAGTGGCAGCAGTGGGAGCTCTCATGAGTCCTCCTTGCCATCATTTAGGAGGATCCCAAACTGAAAACATCCAGTTCTGCTGAATAACTGATATTAGGGAAAAAATTGCTCCCAGGAGTGGGCCTGGTTGCTGGTATGTTTTCTGATGATCTTTAAAGGTCTTTTCCAACCTAAATGATTCTGTGATTCAATTTGCAGGTAGAAGAATCCTGAAAAGCTGCACTTTGATGGAGATCATGGAGCTGTGGTGAAGCTCGGAGCCAGGAGGTTACAAAACCCATCCTGCAGGTGATGCCCCATCCCCACCAGCCCAGCAGATCTAACTCAGAGACTGGGAGCAGGAGGTGGATGCCCTGGAGTGAGAAAATCCCTCTTTGCATCAGGAAACTCAGGGTCTGAGCAGGGTGACCTGGCTGGCAGTGCACACAATTAATACATTACCACAATTAATATGCACAGGGTGGTGTCTGCTGGCTCATCAGCAGGGCCCTTTCTGAGGATGAAGGATTTCATTACAAAACCATAAAAACATAATGAGATTAAACCATCTCTTTAATCAAAATGCACCCAGACATGCACAGGGCACCACAAAATTACTGCATTTCTGCCTTTTCCTCTCACTTGAGGCTTAATCCCACACCAACCCCTTCTCTTCCCACTGTGCACAAAAGCAGACACTTGAGATACCACTGAGAGTCCTAAAATGACATCTCCAAAGTCCTTCAGTGTGTTGTGGGTGTGCAGCAGAGGCTGCACAAGACTGAAATCTGCAGTCGATTTTATCAGTGCTCATTTCCATCCTGCAGAGAGGAGGCTCCCAATGCAACATTGCTTTCAGAACATGGAATTGTAAAAAAAAAAAACAGTATCAAATAAACACACTGAGATCCAACCACTATTTTTTTATATTTTTGTGAGATTCTGTATCCCTGATGCTGTTACAATAAGGATGTAAGAAGCGAGCATGTTATTACTGGAGCTTTGGAAACTAAGGTTTATAGGGTGGGAAGCAAGGGGATGTCATTCCAGAGTCCTGGATCTGTCTGAGGTGCCCATCAGAGCCAGGTTAATTGATTTGATTGGGGCACAGACACCTCCACACTACCCTCAGTGCACGGCCGTGACACCGGAGTGAAACCTCTGCACTTGGAGTGGAACATTTTACAGTTAAAGGTGCTTTTTTAAACTGTCTTTCACAGAAAAAGAGCAGGTCAGGGCTGTGTGCTGTATTTTCGTTTTGCAGCACTGATTGAGCTCCTTCCTGCAGCTCCAGCACAGACACCAACAGCCCCCTCAGGGCGCTGGCTCCAGGCTGGGCAAGGGCTGTCCCACAGATGTTCTTCCCTCATGGATGGAATTCCCACAGCTGATGATGCTGGCACCGGGGCCAAAGTCCCAGCACTTTTACTTGACACCAAAAATGTGCCCTTGAAAAGAACCCTGCTCTCCCTGCACAGCTCCTGCTCCAGCCTGCTGAGGAATGCCCTCCTGCAGATCCTGACATCCTGACCCACTTTCTGTGAGGTTCCCTCTTTATGCACTCACAGAAATCTCGGATTCAGGGGCCCCCCACTCTAAATCCTGTCTGTGACCGCCCCACAGGCTGCTTGCTGAGCTGCTGGTGCAAGTGAAAGCAAAGCTAGCAGAAAAGCACCTTTTACAGAGTACAGCTGGAAACCTGCAGAGCATGAAGTCAAGTTTAAAACCTTCAGCCCATGAACTTAAGTTTAAAATCTTCAGCCCATGACGTTTAAAACCTTCAGCCCATGAAGTCAAGTTTTAATCCAGGGCACTGACTACAGTCTGAATTAGGAATTAAAACCACTTCAGGATTCTCATTAGCAAATGCAAGTCCAAGCAATCCCGCTATTTTTGTCATCTCGTGTCCCCCATTATTATCAATTTCCTCCTGTTGCTGCTCACTCACAGAGCCTCAGATGGCACAAAAATGGACAGCACACGGATTTTATTTTATGGCAATATAAATCCCCATTGGAAAAAAAAGATTTGCATGTTACCCTTACTGTCAAGTATGACTTTAAAATAAAATATATTCCGGGAGGAATCAGGCAAAAGACGGAAATTATCCCTATTAATGACACTGGAGAACAGTTGGAGCACCGCTAATTGCCCACGCCTGACATTTGTTTCTGCAGGCGCAGCAGCCGCTGTTTGAACTCCTCCATGTGTTCACCCGGAGCACTGGCACAGAGCAGAGCTGCAGCTGCTGCAGGGCTCCAAGTGCCACAAAACTCCTCCCGGCAAGAGCCACCCCCTAAGGAAAAGCCCGAGGAAAGAAAGGGACGTGTCTGCAGGAAGCAGCGCGGGCGCGGTTCTAGATCCCAGGAGAGGTTTAAAGCAGCCTTACCTTGGCAGGCAGTGCCGTGCTCAGCGCAGCCGGGAGCTCAGGAGGAAGTGGAGTGTCCCCTGCACCACTGTTTACACCAGCGAGGGGACATGGGTGACATCACGAGGTGCCACAAAAGGTGCTGCTTTTGCCGGTGCTCGGCTGTGGCTCCAGCCCTGCTCCCAGCCCTGCCAGCTCAGCCCTGAGCAGGTGTCCCCACAATGACCCCAAAATGGGGTTACATGCCTTTGTCCCAGGTGTTTGCTGTCCTGTGGCTCTGCCCGGTTGGCTCGGTACCCACTGGGAAGATTCCAGGCAGAGGTGGGTGCAGGGCACTCCTTCCTCCCCTGCAACTCTTCCTCCTCTCCAACCCGTTCTCCCCTCCAACTCTTCCTTCCCTCCAACTCTTCCTCCCCTCCAACTCTTCCTCCCCTCCAACCCTTCCTCCTCTCCAAGCACAGTTCTGAGCAGACCATGGGAGCGCTCCCGAGGTTTCTGCCCGCTCCTGCCTGGCAGCTCAGCCCTGCTGTCCCTTCCTGCCCCAGAGGACCTGCTGGGTGCTCTGCTCCAGCTCAATCCTCCTGCGGATGAGGTCTGACTTCCCAATGGCTTTTTTTAGCACAGCGTGAGCTTTGCCTGACATTTCTTCTGAACTAAGTCCCCAACTCGGTTTACACTCGCTGGATGTCCCTGCCAGCAATGCCCGAGGGTGGCACTTCTGACATTGCTTCAAGGAACGGGCACAGATCCAGCCTCACCTTATCCCAGGGGATAAATACACGGCTGGGGCTACAGCTGTACCCCCTTGGAGGATCTCACTGTTTGGATTTTCAGAAGCCCCCAGGATCCTGCCCTGCTTTGCCTCTCTGGGATCTGGCTCTCAGCACTCAACTGTCACCAGTTGAACTCTGCTCTATTGTGATTTGAGTGTGAAATCAAACATCACAGCAGCTGCTACCTGACATGGGGACAATGCAAGTGTTGATGTCTGACAGCTCAGAAACCTCAGAAACCCAAAGCTGATGGCTCTCATTCAGGTAATTCCATATGAGCACCCCCTAAAATGCAGTGCTGTGCTTTCCAGACGGTCTCGTTTCCATCAGTTGTCAAAGGCGGTTGGTAGAAGTTGGGAGCTTGCCAGGTGTTTATTTTAAAATTATTTATATGGACCTTGTGAAAAGCAATAGTGAGGTTTTGGCCGGTGCTGCAGTGTTTATCAGCACATCCTGTTTAGCTGATTTTTTTTTTCCCTCAGCAATGGAAACATATTTGTTGGAATTGATCCAATCACAAAATTGTCTTTCACATAAAATCACTGTGCTCTGCAGCCTGGCAAGCTGAGAATTTGGGAACAGCAGTTCCCTGACTGACCCCGCCAGCATCTGTGGGAGACAAACATTCACAGAATCACAGAATCATGGCATGGTTTGGAATGGAAAGGAGTTTAAAGCTTATCTTTTTCCACCTCTTGCCATGGACACCTTCCATTGTCCCAGGGTGCTCCAAGCTTGCTCCAAGCCCTGTCCAAGCTGGCCTTGGACACTTCCAGGGATCCAAGGGCAGCCACAGCTGCTCTGGGCTCCTGTGCCAGGGCCTGCCCACCCTCGTTATCAGCTTTTGTGCAGATCCTCTTCTCTGCATGAATCTCCATCTGGGACAGGCTTGACTGATCTGAGCAAGAGCCACAATCCTTGTGAAAAAAAAGGAGAGGAAAAAGATGCAGCTGCTGTTCCTGCCTTTCCCCACAGCCATAAATTGCTCTGGTTTGGGGCAGGTTGTTACATGAGCGTTTTAGGACCACGTAGGAAATTTAAAAGCGCAACTCATTGCACCTGCAGAATATCCCGCTGAATTTCTTCTTCCTTAAGTGCAGTTGCAGAGGATCTGAGCCCTGTTTGTGGGGTGGTTTATCAGTTATCTTGCAGACAAGGGCTCAGGAAGTGGCTTTTTCTGCTGAGAAACCGGAACTGCCCGTCTGATTTTGCAGACAGTTGTGCTGGGTACGGTGGAATTTCCCTACAGAGCTCTTTGTCCTCATTATGAAGGTAAAACTTCAGTTTGTGCAGTGTAAAGCTCCTCCTCCTCTTGGTTATGGCTTCCCAGAAATATTCATTACCATAATTACCTGGATTAAAGGAGATCCTGTAAGGCCACCTGGACTTCGGTGCCATCAACATGTGGCAGATAATTGAGCAATATCATTTTTTAACTCAAAAAAAAAATAGCTCCAGCTTTGTCTGTTTGATGTTCAGGAGCTGGGTTTGATGTGCAAGGATCCCAAATAGAAAGAAGTTTCCATGCCTTTTCCATACTTCTGTTTCCTTTCCAAGTTCTTTCCTCAAATCCAAAATTAAGTGGCTGCTCTGTGGCTTTTTTGTGGTTTAATCCATAGAACTGTAACTGGTCTTTTAGAGGTTTTCCACATCTATAAGGGGAGAAATCGAATAAGGAAAAAACCCTCCCATAAAACAAATTACAGCCCTTCAGTGGAACCAGAGGAAAAGCAGCTGCATTTCTAAATTATTATTGAGATAGGTATGTAATTTATGAAAATGTATTATTTAGTATATAGAAAACATTGTATAATATAATTATACAGCAATATTCATAATAGTACAAAATTATTAAAATGTTTCTCAAATCACAGAAACCCAGGATATTTGTATGGGAAGTGACCTCAAAATCCAATCAGCTCCACCCCCTTCCATGGGCAGGGACACCTTTCACTAGACTAGGTTGCTCCAAGCCCCATCCAACTTGGCCTTGGACACTTCCAGGGATGGGGCATCCAATAAATAATAATAATATTGGATGGAACAGTCAATAAATGACATCAAAATTTAGATTTAATATCAATTTTTTTTCGCTGTCAAGTCAAGCCTTTGGAGGGTGGAAAAGCAGACGTTCAACAAAAAGTCACACCAAGAAATTTATCTAAGTTGGGTCAAAAGTTGTACTCTGACAAGGAGAAAATAAATAATTGTATCCTGATTCAGTGATTCTTCCTATGGAGAATTTAAAGGATTATTTAAAGGAGAGCGAAATGTATATATGGAGGTTAAATTACATAATGGTGGTGTTTACTCTTAATATACCAGATAACAGAAAGAGGAACAAAGGAACAGAGAATTAATTCTTCCCTTTTATTTCTGCTTTTGGGCCTCAAGCTGATAATAATTTTTTTCTCTTGCAACAAAAAGGAGCAGGAGACACATGGAGAAAGCCAGAACGGGGTGTTCTGTGAGGAATAACTTCTAATTACCTGCATTTTCTGGCCACTGAAACATCATTGCTCATTAGTGCCTCTCTCTCTCTGCTGTTACAGAGCTACAATTGCACCACGTCGTTAACGATTTCCTCTGCCCCCAGTACAGACACACACACTCCTGTCCAGAGGAGAGGCTGATTCCATTCCAAAGAAATGGGTTTTTAATTCAAACCAGCAGCTTTTCCTAGCAGAGCTGCCCGGTAGCTGTGCCTCAGCCCGTCCCTGCGTCCCACCACAGCCGTTCCCTTCCGTGGGCGTTGGGACTGGGGAGAGGCAACGAGCAGAAAACGCTCGCGCCAAGGGTTTCTACAGGAACAAAAATATTCCTCCCTGGCAGCAGAAAGAGAAAGCAGATCTTGGAATGCCCGTGCCCAAACCCTTGGAAGCTCGCCCCGGATTTATTCAGAGCAGCTGAGCACCTTGAATCCCTGGAGCTGGAGGAGTTTGAGGAGCTTTTCCGATGGGAGATCCAGGGTTTGCCAACGCTGGCCACAAGGATTTGCCCGTCAGAACCATTGCTCTTTGTCAGAGTCATTTACTTCCTAAATTCTGGGTTTTTAGCAGAAACTAAAAAGGAGAAAATGTGTCTTCCCCTCTAACCAACCAGAGCCTCTGAGAAGTATTTTCCATGCAGCTGATGCTAAAAATAATCATTGGTTTTCTTTGCTGAAACTTCTCCTTCATCCCTTGCAGCTCAGAATCCCTTGACAGACAGACTCCAGCAGCTTTTTTCGAGGGGATAAATGAAAATTTTGAGGGAGAGGGACCTGGGGAGGAAAATGAACTCTTAGTTTTGCCTGTGGTGGTTTTAATTTCTTTGCTCAGTTTCATTTCTTTGCAAAAGTTCTGTTCCCAAGGGGGTCTTTGTAGTGGTGAGTTACTCTGGAGCAGCTGCCACAAGCTGGCACATGAAACTTCTTTTCCTCACTTGCACAGAGAATTGAGAGCATTGTTTGTGTTCCTTCTGGAGCTTTATGCTAAAGCCATTGCTCTAGTTTTCCCAGAGGAGAATCACCAGCACAATCTGGTGAGATCCAGCTAAATGTAAAGGTTATAATTTGTTAGTTTAGAGCTTCCAGCAGAAAGAGGTACTGGTGTTGGAACATCAGCTTCAGGGAACCAACTCAGCCTGGAACCATCTCCTGGAATTCTGTCACCGCTCTCCCACAGGTGGCTCACCCCTCTGTAGAAGCAGGGCAAGGCTGAGAAACATGGTGTGAACTTGGACACATCCCAAACCATCCTGGGATTCCATGATCCTAAAGCCAACGTCCCAGATATCATCTGTGACACTGGTGCAGCCTCCTCATGAAGGCTGCAAAGAGAAGGGTGACAATTTTCAAGAGAACTGGAAGACAAACCCAATGAACTCTGTGGGGAATTCCCTAGACCAGAAAACCCCCTCCCAACAAATGTGATCAACCCCAGTCATGTTCTTCATCACATTTTCTTCATGAGGCTCTGCTTCCCCTTTCACTTCGTCTGGGAACAGCACCAAATACTCCAGCCAAGAGAGAACTTGATTGCATTTAAAAATTAGGAGACTTTTAGATGAGATATTAGGAAGAAATCCTTCCCTGTGAGGGTGAGGAGGGCCTGGCCCAGGGTGCCCAGAAAAGCTGTGGCTACTCCATCCCTGGAAGTGTCCAAGGCCAGGTTGGACCTCATTCTTGCCCACCTAGACTTGGTTACTAAAATCCCTGTCCAGCCTGGATTTGGAAGCAGTCAGGTCCCATGTAGGACATATGTAGGGTGTGTTACAAACATGAACACAGGCTTAGGCCTGGGCCTAGGATGTAAATCTGGTCAGAGAAAAAAATTAATTTTACACCATCAACAATTGACAGCAAGAAGTCAACAGCAGCAGTTGTGTCTCAGACCTGCTCTGGGTGCTCCTGGCTGGGGAAGAACTCCAATGAAAACGATTCCTGGGAGAAAACAGCCTCATGAGACATTTTATCCTTTCAATAAGGTTAGAAACACTGGCAGCACGTACAAATCACAGCCCAGATTTCTGGCTGATTGGGATAATGAAAAGCCACGAGATGGTTTTGCTCTATCACTGCTTCCCAGGAGTCTAAACGAGCAGAACAAACTCCTGGGAGCCGCTTTGATTTCCCTGCCCAACAGCAGAAGTGCAGTGATGTGTGCATGTGTTGATGGAACAGCTGGATTTTAGCTCTTCCTGAGCTAAATTAGCTCAGCATCATCTGTCTGGGGGGTTTTGGCTTATAAAGATCTTCTGTCAGCTCTTAGTCCTGCTCCAAGTGCCTGGGTGTGCCTGGAGTCTGCTGAAGCTGAACCCCACCAGGCACAAACTCCAACTTTTTGCCCTCCAGAGTTACAGCTGAAGACTTTCAGTTCAGCAAGTTCTCAGCAACAGCAGAGGAGAGCTGGGAAGGAGCTGTGCCATCCCACAAGGTGGATTTGTCTCCTGGAGCTGCTGGGAGGAGCAGAGCAGGAGCCAGGAGCTCCTGGAGCCTTCTTCCCATCTTGGAGAGCTCTCATCCCACAAGGGTGTAAATCCAGCTGAGTGCTGGAAAAGTTGAGTAAGTCTTTACTCTTACAAGAGTTCTTTTGGATAGAGGAGTCAAGATTTCCTTGGCAGCCAAAATTCATTGGCCCTGTTGGATGTTGCTTCTTGTTTTGGTGGTTTCTCCAGTAGCTCTGTGTTTAGGTTCACTCCTTGTTTCTATTTTCTCTTTCAAATCTGTCTTTCACTCCTCAGTTTTCTCTGACACCTGGGGAGGGAATGCAGCACAATCATATCTAAGTTGTGTTTGCAGCATGCCAGTCTTGCATAAAGAATCCTTCAGATTCTGGGATCAGTTAAGCTACACCCTATTTCTCCAGTGGTTTCCCTTAATGTTTCACTTTTTAATTTCATTTTCTATCCATAATGTGGGTCACATCAAGCTGCCAATTCTTTGGATAGTATTTCTGAACGGGGGGTATCAGGTGTTATAAGGGATTTACCCTAAATGGGTGTTTCTAACTGTGTATTCCCAGATTCAGGAGTTGGGAGAAGGAATATTTGCTCCCTTTGAGTCAGTCTAATTTGATTTTCCCCCACATTCCAGCTGTACTCAGAGAGGGAAAGCACAGCTTCCAGTTCCACTCCCCTTGAACTAGTACCACAACTTTACTGGGGTAAAATCCAAACCTTAACTGGCAAAATCCCCCCTTTTTAGGGACATTTCCTGCAGACACATCCCACAAACAATTTGCAGTTTAGCTGAGATACCTCCTCAAGGCACCAGATCCCAGGAGTCCTCCCTCCCTGGAAAAAACAAATATCCCACCAACTTCCAGTGGGTTTCCGTTGGGTTGGAACTCTCAAATCTTGCTGCTTTTACATGAGAACTGTGGAGAATCCATTTGGGAGATTGAGAAGAGGCTTTTGGGGTTGGGATAACTCCTCCACCTTTAAGATCTGTTGAGAAAATGGAGCATACAGGAGGCTCCACATGTAGAACATCCCAATGAGGAGTAAGAGAGAAAAACCATTCAGAATTGGCTTCTTAAATCATCTAATTTTAGACTAAAAGCAAAGTTCCTTCTTTCCCTTCCTCCCTGAAATCAGTGGAAAAATCCACAACAGTCCTATGATTCCCTCATAAATCAGGCCATAGGTAATCCCAGTTAGCACTGGGAAATTATAATCATCTGTGGATTAGACCTGGACTTTTCTCTTTCTCATTTCAGGCTGAGCTACTGGGGTTTGGGGTTTTTTGTTTGGGTCTGGTTTGGCTTTTTTGTTTGCAGAGTTTACATAAAACTTTGGGGTTGAGTTTTTTCCTGTCTTCTCTTCATAAGCAGAACCCAGGTGGTTCCCAAATTCGTCAGCCCCTCTCAGGTTCCTCTTCCACCTTGATATCAGCCCCATCTCTGCTTTTCCCAGGACATCTCATCATTTTTGTGTCTGAATAAAAAACCTTTGTAGTCACCACTTGACTAAACACCTCGTCCGGAAGAGCTGCAGCTCATAAATTCACTGTGCAATTATTTTATTCTGAGAATTCTGGTACAGGTGGAGGGGAAAAAAAGAATGAAACTGCTAGTTTGCGGTTGAAACATCAGTGAAATTGTGTAACAGTGTCAAGATGCAAAGATCAGCTCTGCTAATTCCTTTTTCTTCCTTTCTTTCTAGCTGGAAGGAGAACTGAAGTCTGGAAGAAGCACTGGGCAGTCTCTGGATCTGGGATTTTGAATTAGCTTCATTAACATGCATTAATTAGATTTCTGCAGAGCCAGAGACATCAGGCTGCAGGAAAACGATATCCTGCCTTTTGTCAGCAGCCTCCCAGATGCTCCGGAGGAAGGGGAGCTGTGCCTTCCCAGGGGAGAGCAGCTCCCGGGCAGGAGGGACATTCCAGAGGGACATTCCAGAGGGAGCACGAGAGGCTGGGCAGCTGCACCAGCTGGGGATGCTCAGACAGCCCTGAGAGCAAGAAGTGCTGGGAGATGCTGCCCTGGGAGAGGTGTAGGAAAGGGTTAATCCTGTCCTGAGCAGTCCTGGGCTGGCAGGTGGCAGCAGGGACACAGTGTCACCGCAGCCCCTGAGCAGTGACAGACACAGGGTCAGGTGCAAGTGAAGCCAGGCAGAACCTGCAGGCAGGAGATGCCCATTATTTGCTGGCAAGCTGGTTTTTCTCTCACCAAAACCACTCCTAAGAATGCCAAGTCCCTTATCCAGCTTCAGCCTGAGTGTCTGGGAGTGTCTGTGCTGAGGGAAAGGTCACAGGGAAGACAGCAAAGGAATTCCCCACAGAGGTCACCAAAGCAGCTTGGAGGGGGAAAATGCTTTTTCCTAAACAAAAGAGTAAACCTGGGGAAAAGGCTGCTGAGACTGGCACGGGGGCCTGCCTGAATTCCCTGGGGTTTCTCATTCCTTCAGGAAATACTCCCTTTGGAGTGGCAAGCCAGGAATTCTGTCCCTTTACGTCATTGTAAATGTAAATTTGGCCATTCCTCCCCACTGCTCATCCCGATGTGTTTGACTGGAGTGTGACTGCCTTGACCAGAACCCAAACCAACCCTGGTGTGTTGGGTAATCCCATGGGATATAAAATCCCATGTCCTATGGGATCCCATGGGATCCAAATCCCACGTGTCCCTGTGCTGCAGCAGAGCCTTTTCCCTCAGAGTGTTCAGCACCGAGTGGGGGCTGCAGGAGCACACAGAGCAGAGGTGTGGGGATATTTCTGCAGTTTTGTGGGCATTTCTGCAGCTCAGAACCTGTTCTGGTTTCGTGCAGCTGTGGCTAAACTGTCACCAGCTCCCCAGGTCTGCAGGCCACCGAGCTGTGACAGAAGTGTTTGTGTATTAGATAAAGATTCTGGTTAATTATCCGAGCACCTCGTGGCCTTTCATGAGCTCAGCCTGCCCGGAGAGGCTGTGGGCTGAGCTCTGTTTCACAGACAGGAGCAAGAAACAGCAAGGGCTGAGATATTTCTTAATTTTTCTTCTAATTTCTCATATAGGGCTTGGTCCCTTTGTCCCCAGCCCTTCCTGTCACTGTTGGTTTGGCTCTGCTTTGGAGCTGCCTGTCCTGATGAGAGCCCTCCCTGAGGCCATGGGCGAGGCCACAGCCCCCAGAACATCCTCACGGATTTTAGGGTCTTTTAACCTCCCTAAAGACCCCAGCAGTCCCAAATCCCTCCCTCTGGAACAGCAGCAGGTTCTTAATCTGTTCTCTGTTCCATCTAGAGAGGGAAGAAGGGACGGATCCTGAGAGCTCTCCCCATTTCTGTGCTTCCAACCCCAAACTTCAGTCCCTGCTCCAGGCACATCCTGCCCTGGGCTGGAGGGAAAGGACCAGTCCTGAACCCACAGGAGCCCATTCCCAGCCTGGAATCAGCACTCAGGGTGGTGGTGAGGAGAGGAAAGAGGCCTCGAGTGTGCAGACAGGACGTGGGTTTGCAGGGAAAGGAAGGAGGATTTTTAGGGGGCTGCTGGAAGGAAGGAAGTTTGTGTGGGAGAGACTCAGTGTCTTCTTGTGGAAAAGTCTGGAAGCTGCAGAGCTCTCCAGGCCCCAATCTCCCAGCAGGGAGGTTCAGCAGGTGTTCCATAGAAACCTTTGCAGCCTCAGTACCCCTTAGTGGCCCCGAGCAGCCTCACCTGGGGCTCCCCATGCCTGCTCACGGCTCCATTTAAGCTCAGCCTGGAGCCCTCACCCCCTTCCTTGCCTTGGGCAGGCTCAGCTCTGACCCTGCCTCCAGCATGGACCTTCCCCATCCAGGTCATTTCCCTCTGGAATGAGCCCTTGGATGCACATTTGAATTTGTTTCCAGGCTAGGTTTTGACTCTTGGGGGAAGTTTTGGGGTCTTGTTGTGGGCTTGTCTCCAGCCCTGGCTCTGTTTCCTTTTGTTCTGGAGTTCCTGGCTGGAGCCTGGACTGGCTTTTCCTGGCTGGGATTGTTGATGGGATGAGCTGCCCCTGCAGGAGGGTTTCAGGGAGGGGTGAGGCGTTCCTTGAGCTGGGGTTATCCTGGATCCCAGGTCCCTGGTCTTTAGGGATCAGCCACCCTGCTGCTGCCTGGCAATTTCCCAGCCCAAATTCCTGAGCGTGCCTGGAGAGCTGCTTCCACCCTAGGAAAGTTGTTGGAGCAAATAAAGGATTCCAAGGCTGGTGTTAGAGGGGGAAATTTTAGGATTTGGAGTGCATGCAGGGCTTGACAGGGTGTTGGTGCTTCCCACGTGTTCCCGGGGAAAAGGAAAATGTCTTCAGATTTCAGCCCCTCAATTTCCCTTTCCATGAGCTGCCAAAATCCTTTTGGGCTCTCACCTGGCACATTTGGCATGAAAGCCAAAGCAGGGCCCCTTCTCCTTCAATCCAGGGCCTATCCAGGTTGGGTTTTTTTCCTTTCAAGCATGAAACCCCCAATAATGGGGTGAGGTGGCTCTCCCTTCTTCCCTGCCACCCATTTCTTGCTTCCCTGGAGTTCATCCCAAATTCAGACAATTTATTTCCAGGGTAAAGAATTTCTCTGACAATGATTTTTAGTTTCTTGGGCTGACTTGCTGTTTTAAGTTTATTTTTCAGCTCCAAGCTCTGCCTAAATAGACTTTCCCGTGCTGAAAATGTGCCTTCAGAGCAGGAAGGAACTTGACTTTGTGAAGATTTATGGCCCTTTTAACCTCATTATGGGACTATTTGTAACAATCAGCTTCAGTTCCACTTGAGATAGTAAAATTTCTGTAAGCCCTTATTTGCCTCAGGCTGGAAGGTATCAGCTACTGAAAAGCAATGAAATGAAGGAATTTATCCACATAAAACATTGCAAATGTGCTGTTAAAAGCTGGATCCTGTCTTGAGTGTTTAATGCAGGAGTCTAAGGATGTGGAGTTGGGAATAAAATAAAGGTGGAGAAGAAATAGAAGAAAATTGTTAAAAATACCAAAATCAACAAAATAATCACAAAAAAAATTCTACTTGAAACAGTTTTAAATGGACTTTTAATGTTTTCTAGGTGAAATGAAAACAGGAGGAAAAGGTGTAGGGAAAGAGAGTTGTTATTAAGAAGATTTGAGAGGAGGAAAAGATGTTTTATTGAAACAAAGAACCTGATGAAATTTTGATACAAAGCACTTTCACCACTTTTGGTCTGACACTTTTTCATCCAACCTGAATTTATTTTAGCAGCAAATGCAAACCTGGGCGGTTTAAGGAAAGATTTACCTCAGCAAGTGCTTCATTTTTCCCTTTCTCCTTCTTCTCTGCAGCTGCTGGTTTATCTTTAATTAAAAATAGATTTAGAGGGGTGCTGATAATGGGATCCTTTCCAATCCAGGAGAGTCCACGACACAATTCATTTCCCAGAATTTATCTGGGACATCCAATCTCATTATCAATGCTTTCAATTTAGAATTAAATAACTTTCCAAATAGTGTGAAAGTGGTGAGGAGACAGAGTTTTGTTCTGTAAACCTCAAGGGAGAAATAACTTTGCTTGGGCTGACACTTTAACAGGTGTTTTTGGCGTGTTGATTTGGGTTTTTTTGTACTTCTAACCACTTCTCCAAAGCTGTGTCTGCTTTGAAGGTCAGAGTGTCCACGGGAAATGGGATGGTTTTCAGGCTGTGTCTGCCAGGGATGCTCCTGATTCACTGTGGAATTATGAAGATAGCAAAAGTTCAGCCTTTTCATGCCCATAAACTGTTTATAATTGTTTGAAAGATGTGTTAAAATGACCAAGGGAACTTGGGTTCCCTTTGAGAGCAAGGACAGTCTGGATAAAGGGAATAATGAGGAGGATCACTAAAAACAGCACCTGTATTTTTAGGGTCTCACACTAATTCCCAGAATTTCTGCCTCTGGGATTGTGGCTCTGCTGTCTCAGTGCCAAGGGGTGACTCTGAATTGCAGTTTTGAGGCAATTTGATATCTGTGAGCAATTCCTCATGGCAAGGAGGGAGAGTGGTGGGAGGGGAGATGGAAAATGAGCCCAGCTGGGGGTTTGTTCCACACCTGAGCCTCATCCTCAGCTCAGAACCAGGAGAGGAGTTCTGTGTGAGGAGTGGTGTAATAATTGGATTTAGGGTAGCTCTGGGTGGTTTTTGTACTCTGACCACCTTCCTGTGGATTCTCTCAGTGCCTTTTGAGGGGAGGGCTTGCTCCACACCCCGAGGAAGTACAGCAGTGTTGTTGGGGGGGAATTTTTCTTCTGTAGGGATATTTTAGAGCTTATTTGGACAAAGAGAGCTGCTTGGAGCAATAAATCTGCACCAGACACTGGTACCAGGGAGTAGCTGACGTTACAGCACGAGCTGAAGGGGTTGCACAGCAGAGCTGTTCTCACCCCCACTCTGAGCTGCTTCAAAGCTCCTTTTCTTGCCTGGAGTGTTTTCCTGGGGATGTGGGATGGCTGCAGGTGCCTCAGCACTGCTTGCACCAGGTCATTGTGGGAATAATGGAAAATAAACACTGAAAAGAAACTTTGGCAGGCTGAAAGTGTTGGGTGTGTCCAGCCTGGAGGAGAGAAGCTCCAGGGAGATCCCAGAGCCCCTTCCAGAGCCTAAAAGGGCTCCAAGAGAGCTGGAGGGGGACTTGGGACAAGGGATAGAGGGACAGAACAAGGGGGAATGGCTCTAAGGTGAAGAAGGGCAGGGTTAGATGGGATATTGGGAAGGAATTCCTGCCTGTGAGGGGGACAAGGCCCTGGCACAGGGTGCCCAGAGCAGCTGTGGTTCCCCCTGGATCCCTGGAAGTGTCCAAGGCCAGGTTGAACAGGGCTTGGAGCACCTTGGGACAGTGGAAGGTGTCCCTGACATGGCAGGGGGTGGCACTGGATCAGCTTTGAGGTCCCTTCATCCCAAACCATTCCAGGATTCTCTAATTCTAATCCTTTCCTTGGCAGTAGCTTGGCAGAGATAAAGGAAGGATTTATTCCCCTGTGCCTAAATCTCTCCCTTTCCCTTAGAAAAATGCAATCCATCCCTTATTTCCCCCCTTTAATTAATTTCTGCTCTTATCCCTGACACTGCTGAGTTTCCTCCCGGGGCTGTGCCTGTTGGAATCCCAGTGGGATTTGGGCAGGATGGGGCTTCCCCTGAGCAGATAACACAGACCTGGGCTCTGTCTGCAGCTCTGGGCACGGGAATAACAAACCTTTCATCAAAGGAATCTGTCAGTGCTGGAATAAAGAAGATGTCCCAGGGGAACAGGACCCTCAAAGCAGCTGGAGGGGGAGAAATGTGAATAAATGGCTGAGGATTTGCAGCGTCTCAGGCTGCCTTGGATAAGCAGCTTTTGCATGAGCTGGTTTTGAAGAGCCCTCATGATTTTTTTTCCTTATCTTCCCTCTATTCACAGGGCTCTTGTGGATGATTTTCCTGCAAAATACCCTCTGGTTTTTTTCTGTCAGGGGGTGAATTTACGGAAGGCAGCTCTTTGTGCTGTGTTTTCCTCGTTCCTGTGAGTTCCAAGGAGATGTTTTGTGTTCCACGGCTGCCCTCTGGTGCTCTCTAGACCCTGAGCAGGTCCCTGGGTGTCACTCAGCACATTTTCATAGGGATTTCATAGCCTGCAGCTACCGAGGGATTGTTTCATGTTGCTTCTCTTGTGCCATTACTGAATTTGAAAGTATAATTTAGGACTTTAATGGACAGCCCCTAATAAAGACGCCATTTTGTTATAACAGATCTTTTTTTCTCCCTAAAATGTGGTTTCTTACAACTACATTTGTGTTCTTCACTAAATGCCTCACAGTTTCTGCACCCCTCTCCTTCTGATTTAACATTTCTTGTTGTCTTTTTTTTATATATAGGTAATACTTTTGTGGTGCACTGAACTTCACACAGGAAAAAAACCCACAAGAAGTGGCCCTTTTCTTTAATTATGCAGCAATTAAAACTCTATTTCCTTGGATGGGATGATGCTTTTGGTCCAGAAAGCCAAGCAATCAACTTAAGGAATTTGGGAGCAGCTTGGATTTGCCCTTTCAAGGTGACTGAAATAAGAGGCAGAAAGCCTGTGAGATTCAAGGCTTAAAAGTGAGATTTTTGTCCCTGAGTGCACATATTTACCTAACTATGAATAAATGTTTTCCAGGAGAAGAGTGGGAAAATAAACTGTGTAAAGAGCATATTCCTGCTTTTCTAAGCCTCAGAGAAGAGCTGATGGTGTGGATGGAATTATTCATCATGGAGAAAGCTCTCCTCGTGCTCAGAACCCAAATCATGACATGGGTAAAATTGAGGAGCATCCTTTGGCACTTCCAGGGGTCAGACTTTTACAAAAAATGCCTTAAAAAGGGAAAGGTCAGCGAGGTTTTGAGAGCTGTCCTTTGGGAAAGGGAGCAGGGACTTGTGCCTGCCTTGGGGAGGGTCCTGAAAACCCCAGGATGTAGGAATCCAGGTCTCAGCACAGCACTTTGCACCCTGAAAAGGTTAATTAATGAGGCCCGAGTCCTAATGACAGTGAGGGCAGAGCTCCCAGTCCCTCCCAGCCTGTGGGGTTTATTGACACAGAATTCCTGCAGCAGGAGGAGCAGGACAGGGGACAAGGCACTTGTGCCTGCTGGGAATTGAGGCAAACAAAGCCCTAGTGCTCCCACAGAGCCCTGGCCACCTTCCAGGCCCCTGGGTGGGAAAAAATATCAATTGAAACTCGCCAAAACCTCCTTTCTGGCATTGCTAAAAGGGGTCTCAAACAGCCCTGGTTTCTAAGGTTTAATGTTAAATTCTTGTTTCAGTCTATAATGATGTAAATGAATGTAATGATGTAAATGTAATGAATATAAATATGCTGCACTTTAGAGAACAGGAGCTTGATTTGCAGCAAAGCACAGAACATATCCCTGAAAAATCCCTACTTTTCCAAGCCTAGGACTGGTGCACCCCTGCAGACTGCAGCACACACAGGAGGGAGGGGGGAAAATCAGAATCTCTAACTAGTGGAATTGTGACTTGTCACCTCCTGAAGCTTTGCTGAGCAGCAAGCAGAGAAAATCCTTGGAGAGGGGGACTGGCAGGAGCTGGGGTCAGGGAGCAGCCCCTTGTCCCTGGAAACACCTCCCTGGGTGCTGCTGAGCCTGGAGAGCTGCAGGGAGACGAGGTTTGGGTGGGAGTGGGGTGTGAGTCAGCCCATCCCTGGCTGTCAGAGCTCTCCTGATGGATCCCAGGCTGGAGCTGGGCCAGGGGCTCTGGGGCTGCACAGCAAGCAGGCCCAGAAAGTCTCCAGGAAAAGGATTCTGCAGAAAATGGGATCTGGGGATGCTGCTGAGTGAAGGAGCTGCCTGGGCTCTCAGCGATTTCAGAGCAGCTCAGAGTAAATCAGCAGCTGCCTTCTGCTCCAATCTGCTCTGTGGAGTCTGGGGTCTCAGTCATGGCATTGAGGAGGGGTGTTGGAAACTTGTAGTAGCACCAGCTCAGTAGAGTTCTGCTCAGCAGAGCTGTGCCAGGCTCTCACTGCCTCGTGCCTGGCAATTGTTTAGGAACTGTGTCTGTGACAAGCAGTGCTGGGAGGTTTCTGCCTGCCCCCTTAGCCCAATATCCCCCAAAAGCAGCTGCACTTTGTTGAGCTTTTGGCACCGGTGTGTTTTTAATGCCTGCCTGGTTACCCCAGCACAGTCATTTCTGCAGCAGGGAGCAGGATGGGCTGCTGGGGTGTGGGTGCTTTTTGGGCTGAGAAGGGTCTGTGTAGGAGGTGATAGCATCAGTGATCATGGGGGGAGCCTCTGCCCTTTGCTTGGTGCAGTTTCAGTGTGAGATAGATGGGCTGACTATGGCAAAGTGACTCATGCTGGTTTAACTTATTTTGCATTTTATGCTTTGTTTAGGGTTTTTCTTCCCTATCTGTCCTACATCACCTTCCTCTCCTGCCCTGTCATATTCGCTCTCTAGCCAGCTCTGTCCTTCCCTGTAGCTCTTAGAGGTTTCCTTTTGATTTATCTTTTTATTTTTACCCCTTCATGTCTTTCCTCCAGTTGTCTGCACATCCTCTTTCCATCTCTATCCATTATTGCTTGCATCCTCCATTCCCCTGGGATCACAGAAGGACTTTGAACTGTCTCCTCTATTTTTTAATTAGGTAAAGCCTTCAGTCCATCTTAGCTGATCCCACCCTCTGATTTTCCCACAGGGTATCCCATTTAACAGGTACAACCATGCTTAGGGTAGGCTGAGGAGATATTTGGGGAGCAGCAGGTGCCAGGCAATATCCAGGTGGATTTCCAGGGGCAGGTGGTGCTGGAAAGGCAGAACCAGAGCTGTTCATACCTCTAAAAGTGCCCCAAGGCTCAGTGAGCAGGACCTGCCTGGAGTGGGTGACACCCCTGTGCCCTCGGGGTGCAAACACAGATTCCTGATGAATTGTTCCTTCCCAGAAGTGTTGGAATGACCCTCCAGCCTGATCCTGGCTGATCAGCCCTGCAGTGCAAGGAGCACCATGTGCTCAAAGATCCCTGATCACATCCCACTCCCTGTGAGCCCTGGGATCATGGGAAAGGAGCCGGAGCCCCGTGCTGGGCATGCAGAGCTCCCTTTTGTGGGCCATGTTTGAGCTGTTCATGGAAGTTGTTCGATAGAAAAGATTGTTCCTGTTCCTGAGTCTTATCTGAGACGGGGTCATTTGCATTTCTGTTTGTCCTGGTGTCTCCCGAGCCATCTCAGTGACACGGGGGTGTGCTGGGCTGTCCCTGAGCCCTCTGCCAGGTATTTTACCCTCACTTCTCACTTGAAATGTGCACCAGAGCACCAAAGCCCACAGAGAAACACTGGGAGTGCCTAGAAATCAAATTTTTGCCATTTTAAAATAATTTCAGAGCTTGTATCTTGAGCTCCCACACCAAATCCAACGTGGCAGTGCTGGTTTGGCCCCTCAAGCCCAGGCAGGCTGAAGGTTGTGGTTGAACCAGGGCCAGGGCACAGCTGGATGCTCACAGCCTCTTCCCACCCCTGGATTTGACTTGAGCTGGGTTTTTGGAGGGGAAGAACACCACTGTGTCCATGAGAAGCCCCGTGCAGGGGTGGTTTGGTGCTCCAGGTGTCCAAAATGCAGGAATCTGCAGACTCTGGGTTTCTGGTGTGGTTGTACAGCTCCGTGTCTGGGGGTTGTTGTTGTTTTAAGGAAAAATTGTCTGTGCCATTTCCATGGCTCGGGAAAAACCCGGGATGTGGGGAGGGGCTGGGGGTGAGCCCTGAGCCAGCACTTCTGCAGAGCCTGTGACAGCTCAGGGCCACTCAGCAGAGCCCCCCAGGGCGTTCCATCCCTCTGGGTTTGGGGTGGCCTCAGCAGGGTCTGCACAGCCCCTAAGGCTGTCCTGGGTCACATCTGTCCTGTGGCACAGCTCTGAGCTGAGGCCACTGTGGGCTGTGCTCGAAACCAAATGAATTTGGGCAGCCCTGTGGGCTGGTTTTCTTCTTTTCTGTGTATTTCTAAACAATCAGTACAAATTCCAGTCCTCCAATTAAGAGAAAATCTAGATTGTTTAAAGAGAAATCGGGCTTTTGTCAGTAATCTGCCCCAGCCTTTCCTCTGTCCATCAGTGTGACTACAAAAAATAACTGCTTTAACATCAGGAATGACAGCAGCAAAGATTAATTACAAATATTTCTGCACAATTCCCTTGAAAATAAATCCTCATTTGCTCTCTTGCCCTGCATCTTCACCAGAAAGATTTCCCTTTCCACTTCTCCTCTTGCATTAGGAAGCACAAGTGTCAGGTGATGTGTGGATATACAGGCAATGGGAGCAGACCAAGAATTCGCAGCTCCTAAAAGGAAGGATTTTCACGTTGGATTTTCACCTTAGAAGGGTTTTTACTTTTAGCCCAAGCTTAAAAGAAGTTGTTCTTGGGTGTTTGGCAGCAGCTTTGCTGCAGAAGTCAGTAATCAGGTATTTAAATAATGCCCTTTCCCCTTTGCCAGCTTTTCCTGCTTAAAAAGAGTTGCTATGGGAATTCCAACTTGCCAGAGGATTAGAGTTTGACTATGAATCAAGAAACAAAGGGAACTGGATGAAAAGTCTTTTTTATCTGAATACACATCTTCAGCAGTGATCACTTGTAATCAAAATTCCTGCCCTGATTTCCTGCTGGAGACATCAGGCTGGCTGCAGGACAAGCAGAGCTCACGGAAGTGATTTTTGGTCACCATGGAGCTGGGAATAAACAGCCTTTTTCTTAGGATGGTCTCCAAAACACCACTGGGGCTTGCTGGCTAACACACACTTCAACCCCTGAATTATTTGCATCTCTTTGTGTTTCAATTTATCCAGGGTTCCTTGCTTAAAATGTTTATTTTCATACGGGGGGCTTCCTTTCTTTTTCAGGATCAGAAATCTGTACTTGCCACCAGCTTTTTTTTTCCTTTTCCTGAGGAATTAAGTGGCAACCCTTGTTTTTAGCCAGTGTGGAATGTTGGGATGCTGAGTTCCAGTGTTACAAAAATACCTGGGCAGATGGAGGTTTGGGAAGAACAAAATGCTGAAAAAATAGTGAAATAACTGAGGTGGGAGGAATTTTTTTTTCGCCTGGTGTGAGACTGCAGTTGGGCTCTGCTGCTCTGTGCAGAGCAAGATGTGACCTTGAGCTGCCCAATCTTCCTGGATGTGATAACCCCCGCTTAGGTCTGGCTTAGAAGGTGTTACAAAGCTGAGCCACAGCTTTCACCAGCTCCAGGAGGTGCCTGCAGGCTCCTCCCAGAGCCCAAAAACGAGCTGAATTCTTCTTGGGAGTGCATCCTTGAAACTGGGACAGGCTCAGTGCATCCAGTGCGTGTCACTGATCCACACAGACACCAGGCCCTGGCTCTGGGCTTTATCCACAGCTTATTGCAAAAAGGAAAAAAGAGTGGGGAGAAACAAAGGAGTAAAAATATGCTTGATATGTTTTCCTAAGAGAGCACTGTGGAATAGGATTTTTCACTTCAAACCCTGCAAGGAAAGGAAGTAAATCTGATCTCTGCTCCTTGCCTAGAGCCCTTAGGTTGCTTTCTGGAGCAGTCAAGTGAGACAAAGCCAGGAAAAATAGATCCTGTTGAAGCCATTGGTCTCTCTGCTCCAGCTGCAAGTGCCTGTTCAGCCTCAGCAGAGGAGATTTTCCTGCTGGAGCTGTGAAACCGAGCTGGTTTTATGGGGAAGTGCTTTAAATCTCCCATGTTATCCACTTTCCCCCCAAAATACTGAGCAGAAGAGCGAAGGGAAAGAGCAGCCCAGGAGAGGTGTGCAAGCCCTGCTGCTGGAAAAGGCTCTGGGTGCTGGGGCTGATCTCTGTCACCACAGAAAGGCCATCCCAAGGGTGAGGCAGCACCAGGGAGCTCTGCAGAACCAGGAGAGTGCCCTCCCCTTATAGGATCCCAGGGTGGCCGGGGATCCACAGGGCTTAAATCCCACCCCATTCCATGGGCAGGGACTCCTTCCCCAGCCCAGGCTGCTCCCAGGCCTGTCCAAGCTGGCTCCTTCTGGAGAGCACTTTTGGCTGGGATTGGGGTTTTAGCAGCTCTTAGTTCCCAAACAGCTCCTGTCAGTGTGGAAATGCTTGGATTGTCCCTAATCACAGCCAGAGATGTAAATATTGCACAGAGCTGCTTCTGAGAGCTCCCACATGCGAGATGAGATCCTGAACTCAAGGGTAATTCCAGCTCTTGTCCACTCCACACACCTCAGGTTTCTGTGCCTAATCAGGATTTTTTCCCTCTCTGTGCAGTTTAGATCCACTCGTAGCATTCCCCCTGTACCAAGATGTCCTTTTTGAGCCGTGGTACCTCCGTGTGTCCTTTCCTGTGAGCATTCCCATGGCTGGCTGTCCTGCAGCATTTTTCTGGGGCCAGGCTCCATGGGATCCCTGCCAACTCTAATCTGCAGCTCAAGTGACTTGGCACCCAATTCCCACAGAGCCCCTTGGCATCCTACACCTCCATACACATCCCAGATACTCCTATTTATCTTTCCCCTATTAGGGCTGGTCTGCTGGGGAGTTTCTGCAGATGTTTCTTTATTTAAACTGTGCTGGATGAAGGGAAGGAAGGAGAGAGAAACCCCTGAGGAGGAAGGAGATGTTTCACAGCATCCTTTACTCTGCAGCACCTCCAATGCCAGGAAAACTTGTCCATTGCTCATAATCCTTTTTGTCTCATTTGTTCTTCCCTCCTACTCCCCCCTCCAAAAAAAAAAAAAAACCTCAAACAGGAATTCCCTGCTTCCTTCCTTCCTAATTAAATCTCCCTGCCTATAACCAAGGAGGTCTATCCATGTGATCAAATGATGGTTGGATCGGCTCAGCAGGAAATTTGGTAGGAAAATACAGCTTCAGCAGCTTAGCAGGGTTTATTTTTAGGGCCCCGTGTGCTCCTTGAACTCCGGGATGCAAAGTGCCAGACTCCCATTGTTGTCAGATGGCTCCTGTCCCACCAGGCTGGGTCAAACCTGTGACTCACAGGAGAGGGGGAATGGCTTTGGCAACGGGCTGGGATTTTTTTCCCTCCTCCAGTCTCAGATGTTGATGATAAAACCTCCAGTTTAAGACAATAAAACTTGTTTCTAGAACAAGTTCCCAGCTTTTTCTGATTAAAAAAAGTCCTGTTTGTAATCAAAACCCCGTTGCAGGGTTTGAAAAGCACCTGAAGTTTTGGGCTGGGGGCTCCTGCAGATGTTGGGGCTGCTCTGCTTGAGGCTGGCCAGGTGTGAGCCAAGCCCCGAATGGAAACAACAGGGCTGTGTGAGCTCAGCTCTGTTCCCTGGCCAGAAATCCTGGATTTATTAAACCTGGAGCTGGGCTGAGGCAGGATCAGGTTCAGGTGTGAGCTGCTGGGCACCTGGCCAGCTTGGCAAGGGGAGGTGACCCCTGTGGAAGATTCAGGCCCATGAGTTATTTGGGGAAATTTATGATCTAATTCTGACACACAGCCTCCCTCCTCTCCCTCAGCCTTCATCCTTCCAAATCATGGAATTGTTTAGTTTGGAAAAGACATCTGAGATCGAGTCCAGCCATTAACCCAGCACTGCCAAGAGCGTGACCATAAACCATGGCCCCAGATCCTCACCCTCCTTCGTAGGACAAGCTACTCCTTCTAGAATTCCATTAATTAGTTCCTGGAGATGCACATGGAGTTATCTTGACTCCTTCCTGCTTCCCTTTCTGCCCTTTTGGCTCTTCCAGCACTGGGTGCAGCGGGAGGCAGGCTGGGATACAGCAAGGATGTGATTGCAGCCATCATCCACAGGGATGGGAAACCATAGAGCATTTCTGGTGAAGTTCTGGTAACAGAGAAGTGCATGTGTGATTTAAAATCTCTAAATTCCCAAATGCTCTGCAGTTTTAACATCAGTCCCAGCCTGGCTCAAGGCTGTGGCAAGTCAAGGACTTCTCAGGAATTCAGGCATTCATTCTCACTGCTGGACAGGGGTTATCCTGATTATTTGTTCCCTCTTTGCCTTGTGACTGATCCCAACAATCTGGCCTGCTTTGTCTACCAGGAATCCAGAGATAACTGTCCCTCCTCAGCTGCTGGCTCCCCATAACCAAAGTATGTTTTTAGCAGTGTTTTTAATTTCTTTCACAAGGGCAGGGGGCTCTATTAGCAGAAAGAACTCTGCTGTTGTGACACTTGGAGTGCAAACCCAAACAGGTTCAGCTAATGAAACAAAAATGGGAGCAAGAGGTGAAATAATGTGGGAATCACCCTTTAATTCTGATTTAAACCACGGGTCTCTAAGGATGAGGTGGCTTTGAAGGGCTGGTGGTGTCAGCCAGGGAGTTTCAAAGTTCAGGAATTGTGTTTAAGACTTCACATGGAAATAAAAGTCCACCTTCACCACCCTCCTGCTGTTTGTTTGGAGAGGGGCTCTGTGAGGCTGCAAACTTGGCTTAGAAGTTCCCTTTGTCCTCCCTCCATGGACACCTTCTCTGTGCCAGCACAGGTATGGGTGGGATAAAGCTGTTCCCAGGAACTGGTTAAAAGATCCAGGAGAAGAATAAACTTATCCAGGATAAGAATAAACTTGGGGGAGACGGTGGAAATTAGAATTCTATTTAAATTTAATTTATTTTGCTGGGAGACAATGTGCCCTCCCAAGCAGGTGCTGGACAGCTCAAGGCAATGGGGGAGCCACAGGGGGGTGTGGAGAGGAGAAAAGGAGGCAGCCTCCCAAATCGATGTCATTGTCCTCACCCCCTCAAAAAAGAGAGGGACAAATGTCCTGTGAGCCCTGGAGTTAGAAAGTATCAACGAAGGAGTTGTGTTTAAAGGGGAAAGTGTAGGATAAATACTTGGGAAGGAGTGGCTGTGGCAGGACAGTGTTTTGCAGGTATCTCCCATCCTCAGTCCTACCTGTGATCCCTCACTGCTCCGCCAGTTTGGAATGATGAGGTAATAGATGGGAAAAGACAGGAATCTGAACTGCCAAAAAGTCACTTTTATGCCTAAATTATGACAGATTTCCCCAATATTCTCCTTTCTCTTGGATCGGGGTGGTTCCATCATCCATGTCATCTCTCACAAGTGGGAATGGGGTTGGAAAATGCCAAATTATCCTCCTGAGTAACCCTGAGGGAAGGATTTTCAAATGAAATCATTTGCAATGCAAAATCTGGAGGTGAGTGCAGGAATTTCAGTGGGATCCTTTGGGCCCCTGTCTGTGGCCTCCAGCTGTCCCTGTGCCAGGGGAAAACAGCAACCCAAAGCCAGAAAGAGAAAATTCCTCCTCCAGGTATTCCAGGATGTGATTGTTGGACTTAGGACTGAAATTTGTCCTTTAATAAACCTGAACCTTTTTCCTGCCCAAACCTGAAAATGAGGCAAGGTCTCAAATCCCTTCCTGGGCCTGTGAGGTAGTTCCAGGCCTGGCTTAATCCTGGCTTTAAGAGGACTTTTTTCTGGAAATTTGGGTTCTGCTGGTTCTGAGGTTGTGTGAGCAAATCTCAGCTCCATTGTTATAAATAACAAAATATTCCCTGGAGCTGCACCATCAGCACCTGGCCGTGCTGGGTTATGGCCTGGGCTTAAACCAAGCCTTATTTTGAGGGGTTTTCTTTAGTCCAGGCTTTCAGTGTGTAATGGGCAGTTACAGAGCAGCCAGAATTTATAATGTTAGAGATGCCACGATGCCACTACTCAAACAGGTTAATTTTTCTCTTTGTGTGACCTATGTAAAATTTGTAAATTATTTCCCAAGACTCTTTATCTGTGCAGCAGGAGATCTGAGACAGCTCTTTCACAACACTTTCCTCAGCTCCCTAATGCAGCTAATATTGATTTAGGACATAAAATAACACCTCCCCTGGGGACCAGCTGCTAATTCAGTGTCATCCCTGAGGTTCTCAGACTCCCTGAGTAAGATTTCAACCCTCCCAGGTGCTGAGAGGGCTTTTATTCCATGGCACTTCCAGGGATAACGCACGAGGGCAGCTTTGGAAGCAGCACAGCCCTTCCAGTGGTCAAAAGATACTTTTAAGGTTAATTTTATTCCACTAGCAATGTGTCATCCTGTGCAGGAAAGATGAGAACTTGAAGAAATAGAAATTAAAATAGGTTCAGTGCAACTGCTTTGGTTTTTTCTGTGTGTTGTGGTCTTAGAAGTGATCTAGGAAATGAGTTCCAAGAAAGTATTCCATAACTGCAGAGAGGATTTGGGTGAATGATGGAAGAAATGGGGGGGATTTGTACAAACCCAAGAAAAAGGAATGACCGGTTTCCATGCTGAGGGTTTCCAGGAAAATCTCCCTGTGTGCTGGATGTACTCAGGATTTGAGAGGGCTACAGAGAAAGTGAAATTTAAATATTATTCCAGCTAACATTGTGTATTTATGTAAGTCAGGGTAAATGAGAACACTCACACGTTCTGTTTTTCCGGAAAAAACTTTCCTTTTTCATTATCCACACACATCCACAGAGACACAGAAAAGAGCAAACAGTGCAAAACATGGGCGTTGGTCACTTCTATACAATATTTACATTGCTCAAATCCCTCAGGCAGGGAAAAGCCAGCCCAGGGTTTTCTTAGGAACTGGACAGTTTTCTTGGAAAACATATGCCAAGTGATCCCAAAAAGAAACCATCCCACTCCTTGCTTGTCCCAGCGGTTTAGGGGTGTGAATGTCCTGGTGTTTTGCATGGAAATTAAATTTCAGAATTAAAATCAAGAACAGCCAGCAGTATTAAATGTTAGTTTTAAGCGAAGTGGTGTTTTCCAGAGGAAAAAAAACAGGAACAGCTCCATGTTTTGCTGTGAAATGTGCACATTTTATAGGGCTTAACATCACTGTCTTAAATCATGGAATGGTTTGGGTTGGAATTGGCCTTAAAGGCCATGGGCAGGGACACCTCCCACTAGCTCAGGTTGCTCCAAGCCCTGTCCAGCCTGGCTTTGGACATTTCCAGGGATTTCACATCGGGCAGAACGAGCCTTTAAACACACCCAGGCCCCAACAGAACAGACAGGAAAGGGAGAATATTCCCATGGCTGGAATCTGTACCCAGAGAAAAGGAGCTTTGACCACTCTTGTGGGAAGCAAAGATGTTTTGGGTCGATCTTCCTCACTTGCTTGAACCTCCCACAAACCTGATTTTCTCCAAGTGGCATGTCCATGGCACAGAATTTCAGGGACATACAGGAGATGTGTACAAATACCACAACAGGATGAGAGAAATGGCCTCAAGTTGTGCCAGGGGAGGTTTAGATTGGATATCAGGAAAAATTCTTTCACAGAAAGGGTTGTCAAGCATTGAAACAGCAATGGGTGGAGTGCCCATCCCTGGAAGTGTTCAGAAAATGTGTGGATGTGGCACCTGGGGACATGGGTTTGTGGTGAACACGGTGGGGCTGCGTTGATGGTTGGACTTGGTGGTCTTGGAGGTCTTTCTAACCTTAATTCCATGATTCTGGGGGTGATTTATGGTCCTTGGAGAGTCAGAGGGCACACACAGCTCACACCCAGCCTGGGCTCTGGGGTCAGCCCGGGTTCAGCATTCAGGAATAAAAATTACAGCTTTCCTGGAATTACAGAGGAAACAAGGCTTGGGCTGCTAATCCATGGAGAACAACTCTGCCTCTTTCTTCAGTTAATGCTGAGCACCAAAACCTGCTTAGCAAAGTGAGGGCTGCTTTGTTCCTGCCCCAGATCCTGCCCCAAGAGCTCTTTGGACACAGCAAAGCTTTGGGGTTACCCTAAAGCAGGGAGCTGAGGGCTCCCTGTGGCCAGCAGGTCACACCAAAGGACACAGCAAAGCCTCCCACTGGGAATGGCATGGAATGTCACTGGGGGGGCTCTGCAGGGCCACAGCTCTTGGGAAGGTTCTCAGAGGTGCTTGGATCTCCTGGCACTGGGAAATTCCTTCTGGGCCATCTGTGTGTTTTTGCTGGGTCAGGAACAGAGCCTTCCTCCCTCATCCACGCAGAACTTCAGAGAGAATTGCCAAAGAAACTTTCCAGGGTTAGTTTTAGAGGGATTTCGAGGCTGGATCCATGCAGGTAGCAGGGGCAGGAGGAGCAGAGCCTGGCTGGCTGGGGTGTACGTGCAGCACAGGAACTCTGGCTCATCCAAGAGCTAATCCATGACTTCTGTACATGACTTGTGCTGCCTCTTTGCCCTTGTGGTTCCTAGATGTGACTCTGGGTAGTTTGCACTGATTGTGCAAAGCTGGTGGAGATTTACACAAGATTTACCCACAATTTGCATAAGACTTGGCACCTTTCACCCATCCTAGGGCCTGTGGTGGCACCAAGAGGAGCTTCCCTGGGATTCTAGAACAAATGACAGCTTAGACTGGCACAGAATTTCACCAGGTGTGGGCACCCCAGCCAGGTGGGTTTGGGCTGGGCAGGGGGCTCAGGGGCTTTTGAAGCTGCAGCTTTTCCAGCTGGGAATGGGTTGCAAAGCTGCTGATTGAATGTTGTGGGAGGACTGGGCAATGAGAACAGGGACCTGGCTGGGAGCAAGGAAATCCATGATTAATGTTTGTTTAGGATCTCTGGGTCCTGTCTCAGCCTCAGCTAAAGGCAGTGACTTTTAATTAATTTGATTTTGTTTTTAAACTTGAAGTTGTGGCGTTGTCTTTGCTGGCAGCAGCCCTTTGTCAGGGGGAGGAACACTCAGCTGCCCCTCAGCCAGAAAAACTGGGAATCCACTTTTCTGCCACCCTCTCCTCCCAGCTTGGCTTTGCTGACATCTGAAAAATGACTTTTCCTCTCTCTGAATGCATAATTGCTTATTTATCCACAAACCATGGAGTGTGTACTCAGTATACCTGACCTAGAAAAAACCAGATTAGTCAAGACCTGTCCCAGCAGATGTGAGTGTCAGTCATCATGTGATCTCCATATAATTTATGAGGTCTTAAATTACAAAATAATGGATCTTTTCAGTTGGCATTTTGGCACAGGATGATAGGATAACATTTTATGTGAGAATATCCACCACAGCTCTTGCCCCATAAAACTGCAAACAGAAATTTGTAAGCATTGGCACTGGTTTGGCTCCCAAAAAGACACTCATTATGCTGGGATTACAGGCAGGCCATGGATGTAGAGCCTGGAGCTTGTCCAGTCCCAGGCAGTTCTTTCCCTTCTCTTTTACCATTTCCTTCAGAAGCCCAGACAGTGGTTTCTAGCCTGGATTTTTCTTTCTTCCCTTGGATTTTACCAGAGGAAGATCTGTGGAGCACACCCAGAGCAGAAGGTGTCTCAGGACTCTGGAAATGAGAGATTCTGCAGCCACCAGCCCTGTCCCACAAAGCTCCCAAACCCCACAAACTCTGGAATCTCTTCTTGCTTTGCAAGTGTAAAGCAGCAGCTTTAAAATAAGATTTCCAAGCTGGCAGTTGGATGTTGTCTGCTGAGAACGAGCTGACTGTAAACAGGTTTCTCATCTCTGTAAATCTGAATTCATCAGGGGTTTGCCTCAGAGAAGAGCATTTTCTTATGTCCCAAATATTTTTCTTGCAAATAGAAAGATGTGTTTTTAGGCACAGAGAGGAGTTCTTGGGGCTGTCCTGTGCAGGGCCAGGAGTTGGTTCCGTGATCTTTGTGGGTCACTTCCAGCTTGGGATATTCTGTGGTTCTAAATGCACCCTCAGTTTTTTAGTGAATCCTCCTCACTCTTCTCCCTGCTCTTCCCCACCCCTAGAAATGAAGTTTTTTGGTGAATTCTTCCTGCTTTTTTTCCTTCCCTCTCTCAGCCCTAAAAATGCAGCCTGTGTCTCGTTAAGTGCAGTTCCTGGCAGGGTTTGGGGATGGGGTGCCCCGTTTCTCACAGAGTTTGGGGTGTGTCAGGGCTGTTGATGGCTCCCCAACGCTCCTCTCTGCCATGGGATGGAGGATTTGCTCCATAGGGATAATTCTGCCTGTAGGGAAGCCTGGCAAATCCCTAACTTTGCCTTTTGATCTGAAGTTACAGGAACAACTTCTCTGAAATACACACATTTCATGGCAAGGGTTGAGATGGGCTGGTCAGCCAAAGGAAATATGGATTTTAAAATTCCCTGTGAAGAGTTTGGGTCCAGTAGGAAAGGGGCACAGGCAGGAAAAAGGACAAGGCACTGGTTAAATGGCAAATATTGCTCCTTCCTAAAGCCCAGCTCATCCCTTGGGCTGGAGGTAAACCTTTCCCAGCTGCTGACAAATTCCCTGCCAGTGCCTATCCCTTGTCCTGCCACACTGACCTCATTCCACCAATGGTTTTCAATGATCTCTCCCTGCTTTCACATTCTTCTGCTCCAAAGTGCAATTGTCTGAAGGTTTAATCTCCAGAAAAGCCTCCCAGGCCAGTCCTGTGTGCAAGTTTCCAGTAAATATTGCTGTAACTCAGAGCTGAAATAAAATATTTTGGCTGCTCTCATGCTGTCTGTGTATAATGAGTTGATCATATGCTTTTCTCAATAAGTGACCTTTTAGGACTGAAATAGAATCATTTTTGGGGTCTCTCAACCTTAGTTAGCCACTGACTTCTTTATTCAAAGTGAATGCAGTGCTAAATAAATATTCCCTTGGAAGCATTAACATTTTACAGCTGAATTCTTCTCACACTCAAACCTCTGTTGCTTTAAATGATCACATTTGAGGTGTTTCACTCATATCTCATGAGGCTTCATCAGAGAGACTTAAAATAGAGTGGAAAACATCTGTTCAATTGATAATTTGTCTCTGTTTTTTGGCAAAAGTTCTAGAAGTAGCTTAACCATGGTAATGTAGATTGCTGAGCTAATAAGCTGTAACTTTATATTTTTTCAAATTAAATTGTTCTCCTCATTTCTGCGCCTTTCACTTAAGAATGAACCAGCCTGGGAGGGGCTGTAGAGCTTCAAACACGAGCCAAGAGCTGGAGAGAGGAACCAGGTGGTAAAATGCAACACATACAAATAATTAATTTTCCATATAATTCTGTAATCTATAAAAGGAAAGGTAATAAATTAATTGGGAAACAAGACAATATTGCTGTAACCAACTAAGAAAAGAGTGCAGCAAATTGGTTTTTGAGTTACCTTGAGGCTCTAAAAACCCATTAAGCAACCACAGGGGATCCCTTAATTGGGTGCTGTGACACCACTTGTCCATATTTCAGTGGGATCAGCACTCCTGGGCCTTCAGCTGCCTCAGCTTCCATATGGGAGCTTTGCCCTTGGAAGAACTCTGGGGTTTCAGGCCCTTCTCCAGCTGACTTTACAGTCCAGCCCTGCCCAGAAATAGTCATAAAATCCTCTGGGACATAAAAGCCCAGGTGCAACAGATTGTTAATGAGCTCTTTACTCCTCCCCAGATGTGGCATTAAAAATAATCAAATAAATTAAATGACAGCTTAATCTGATAAAAATGAAACTTCATATTTCAAAACTGTAGTAATTATCTTTTTTTTTTCTCATTATCTTTTCTGTCACCAAGCAACTCTTTTGCCTAATTGCTAAACAGTTATTTACACTTCAGACCTCTCCATAAATTCCAGTCTCTAGGAAAACCAGGCTCTACACTCTGGCAGTGGAGTAAGGAAAAGCCACAAGCTTTTATTATGCCTTTGTAAGCAAACATACATACTGTGGGAAGTTACTGAGTTAACATATGAGGATGAGGATGCACCTCCAAAAGGCGGAAATATTGGCAGGAATCTCTAAGAAAATGAAATTTTCTATTTTCCAACTGGTCCCATGTCAACTGCTGAGGGGGAAAATGCCAAATGTTGGCATCTTCTGGTTAAAGAAGCTGTTCTGTTCCCTCCTGAGTTGATGCATGTGTTGTAGCCTATCCATAACCTCCAAAGGGAGATCCATTGGGATTTTCATACTTGATGTTCACCTGTGGAAGGCGATGGGACCATCCCAGTGCGAGGATCTGTCGTCCCCCAGCAGCTTTTCTTCATTAACCCCACGTGTGAGCCCCCGTTTTCTGGAGCTGCTCTTTGCCACGTGGTGTTAATCAGGAGTTAATGGGGGATAACTCCCTGTGTAAACATCTCCCTAGAAATGGGATTCAGATGTGGGATCTCCTCCATTGGTGATGGCCTGGTCACTGATCTCATCCTGCGGCGCCGGCAGTGCCGTCTTTGTGAGCGGCATCTCTGTCTTGAAAAGTGAATCCATTTTGATCTGGGTTTTGATGTTGAAGGACTTCTGGAAGGACTCAGAGGTGAAGTAGTAGATGAAGGGGTCGAAGCAGCAGTTGAGGGTGGCGATGCACAACGTGATGGGATACATGGTCCTGGCAAACCTCTCCAGGGAGCAGTTAGCGATGGCCTGGGAGCGCACGAGCGCGTACAGGAACAGGATGGAGTTGTAGGGGACAAAGCACACGACGAAAATGGCCACGTGCACGATGATCATCTTCAGCACTTTCTCCTTGTTCGTCCCAATCTGGGACAGGGTGGCCGGCTTCCGTAAAGTCCGGAGGACCAGCGAGGAGCACGTGAGGTTGAGCAGCAGAGGGATGATGAATCCCACCACCTCAATAAATATGGTGATCTTGGACAGGTAGGTTTTCCAGATCCTTTTGGAGAACCCTTCGAAACAGGTGGTGCTGGTGTTGGACACGTTGGTGGTGGAGAACAGCGAGGCCGAAATTCCGCCGCTGAGGACCAGGATCCAAACACCGGCGCAGACGATGGCGGAATTCCTCCTGGTGCGGATGGTGCGGGAGCGGAAGGGATACACGATGGCCAGGAAGCGATCCACGCTGATGCAGGTGAGGAACAACATGCTCCCGTAGATGTTGGTGAGAAACGCCGTGCCCGAGATCTTGCACAGGGTGTCCCCGAAGGGCCAGTGCCTGTTGAAGTTGTAAAAAATCTTAAAGGGCAGAGTGAACACAAAAAGCAAGTCAGAAACCGCCAGGTTGGTCATGAAGATGGCCGTCTCGCTCCGCATCTTCATGCGGAAGAGGAAAACGAAGAGGGAGGCGCAGTTTGTGATCAAGCCGAGGATGAAGACCACGCTGTACACGGCTCCGTACAGATTGTACTTGAAGGAATCATCTGTCAGGCAGGTATGGTTGTTGCTGTGGTTTCCCATGCCAAGTCTGGGATGGGCTTCCAAAGGCCTTCAAAGTCTACTTCAGTGACATCCATAAAATAAGGCAGGGAGCTCGTCCCTTCCCGAAGGAACGCATTCCAGGGAGGTGGCTGGACTCCTTCCTACCGCATCTCCCTCATGGATCCCTTCATCCTAAAGGAGAGAGAGACAGCTGCCATCAGTCTTGAACCAATCTCCCAGAGTGGCTGTGCAAGAGAAATTCCCAAATTAATGGATGTGCAAACAACAGCAGGAATTAGTTTCCAGGTGAGTCTTTACAAATTCCACTATTATTGGGGTTTTTCACAGTTGAAGATGGAATTTATTGCATTTGGCCTTTCCTTTCCTTCCATCACTCCCTCATCCTCCTGTTTGAAGGACAGTGATTGTTCTCATCAACCTGGTCTATGGAAGGTGTCCCTGTCCATGGCAGGGGTTGGAACAAGAGGGGCTTTAAGGTCCCTTCCAACCCAAACAGTTCTATGATAATTCCAACTTTCCCCTTGGAAAGATTTTTCTTTAAAATCTGAGGTGGAATTAGCCCCGTATGTTTGGAAAGAAATTTCACAGAATTAAACATCTGAATTTTTTCCCAAAAATTTGTAACAGGAGGACAAAAGCTGAAAGTTTTAGTGTTTGCTTTAAATGGTGCACAAAGGCAAGTTCTACGGATTTTCCACCATTTTTGATGCAAAAATATTTTTAAAACCTCCAAAATCTATGATAAAGAAGAGCTGCTTTGCCTTTTTTTCTAATTGAAAATAGGAGCATCCTTTGGAAAACACGTTTTCCAAAGTGGAAAACTGTTGTAACTCAGAAATGTTTATCAAAAACACTTCCCAAAGCCATGCTTGCTTTTTTTTGCCTGCTTAAAAATGTCTGCAAATATGGTATTACTTCCAAAAGGAAGTTTTTTGCAAGTGTAAAACTTTCCCAAGAAAGATTCCTCTAAGCTGTACCAACAGCTGCTTTTCACTCCTACTCTTTGTCGGGGTTTGGAATGTGAAATTTGGGAAATCTCATGGACTGCACTCTGGTAAGACTTTGTCCCAACTCTACAAACTTTGGAGACGTGGAGTTGAAGTGAGAATGTTTTTACTAGGACATAGATGCTTCCTGAACTCCCTGATCATCTCTCCTGGCTATTTTAAGTATTTTTAATGCCTGTGAGGATAATTCCTTGGAAACCTTCCTCATTGGAGCAAGGAGGGTTTGTGAGCTGGATCACGAGCTCAGCACTTCCTGGAGATGTGGAGCAAAGTTGGGTCATGAAGGGAAAGACCTTTTCCTTACAAACTCCAGCCAACCAAGTAAGAACTAGTTTGGAATCTCCTTGTAATCTAAAAAATTTAGGAGCTTTACAACTGGGAGTAATCTGGAGGCGAAACCCTTGTGAAGAGTGGGATCCTTTCCAGGGTGATCCCCTGACAGAGGAGTTTCTGCTCCAAACCTGTCTCTGAGTTGTGTTAAAGGTTGCAATGGCAACATGCAAACAAATAAAATGGAAAACAAAGCATGGGTTCCAGGCAATTTGTGATGCAAAAGATCCAAATCAGATGTTTTCCATATGTTTTCCTCCTGGGAGTTCTCGCATGCAAGCTGTCAGCCTTGCTGGTGAAATGGCAAGTGTTGGGAAAGATGGGATAGCCACGGCTTTGCTGGGTGGAAGGGGCAAGTTCCTCACCTGGGAATGCCTGGAGAACCACAGGCTTCCCAAAAACTGGTGCTGTGACCCTGGGAGCAGCAGCACCTCACCTTTGCACCTGGCAAAGGAGCAGGGAAAGAGGATGCCCAGATCTCCCTTCCCAGATGACTTCATCCTTTGGACATCCAAAAAGACAGATTGGAACTTGGAGGTCTCTCCTGTGGAGGTGTTTTCCCTACTAAATTGATGGTTAAACGAGCTTTATTGGGAAACTAGAGCTAAAAAACCTGAATCAAATATTTAAATCTATGAGAAGGACAGGACTAAAACCTCAAATTGGAATTGAATTCACTTTCTTTGGATCTGTGGTGGAAGGGAAAAAGAAAGGTCTTGCCTGAAAGTTAAAATGCTTTTAAATAAAAGCAACGTTGGATTAGAAAGCTCAATGAGCTCCAAGAGGAATGGCTGAGCCTTGGCCTAACCTTCAGCCTAAAGCATTAAATCCTTGGCTTGGAGCTGCCTCCCAGTGCAGGCACTCCCTGTTATCTCCATCAGGAATTTGTGTTTATGCTGGAATGCGAGCCCCAGGGTGTGTGAACCCCAGGTGTGCCACACTCTGCTGGTCCAGGGTTCACTCTGGGTCCTGCTGGGCAGATCTCAGAGGGATTGGGTGTCCTGTGAAACCTCACACAGCCAGGGAGCCCATGGAAACCCCCCTTCCCAACCTGGCCTGGATTTTGGCAGCTCCTCAAGAGCCAGGTTTGAAAGGTGCCTTTGGAACTCCCACCTTTGCTCCTGACCCAGGGCTCGTTGCCAGCAGCCTGACCCAGATACTCCTCACACAAGAAAAAAGATGTTCCATCACCTGACTCTTTTCTCCCTGCTCTGCTCCAGACAGCCCCAAGGTCAAATCCCGTTTTTTCCAGTGTCTAATCTCTGGGAATTGCCTGCCAGCAATTGTCTAGTTAATTTATGGGCTTTAAAATACAGCCAGGCTTGTTTACCTATGGAACCCTGAGGTGTTTAAACAAGCTGACAAGTGGCTTTGAAACCCAGCCATGTGCTTTAAATTCTGTAGGATGATTCCACAGATTGAGTTTTCCGAGTGTAAAATTCCCTTTCCTTCCTTTCCACTGTGGATTAAAGCAGTGGGATGCTCTTCATGAACACCACAATCACCACTGCTGTTGTCTTGCTGGGAAAAAGTAAAGCAATATATTTTAAAAAACTAAGTAAATGCAGGGTGACAAAGTAGGTTTTTCTTATATTCAGGCAGGGCAAAGCTTTAAATCCCATATTTAAACTGGGGGCCAGTCCAGGACGGGAGGACTGTAACAGAATAAACTCCCTGTTTAGTGTGATAAAATTCAGAGTATTCTCTCTCCTAGCAGGGATGGTAGCAGCAAACCTCCAGCAGCCATCCCTCACAAAACACTGTCATTCAGAGTGAGGTTCAGCAGAGTAGCTCCAGGCTTTGCTCTTTTATAGTAGAAATATCCCATCCTCCATGGACTGAAAAGAGAGGAAAACTTGGTGTTACTTCCTATGGTGCCTGAGTATCCTGTTTACAATTCCTGTATTTCCTCCTCCCAGCACCCCAAGACACCTCCAAACTGCCAGACTGCAGCTCCATCCACAGCAACTGCTTGTTTGAACAGGAATTACTGCAGGGAAAAAACACATTTAAAACCAACCCCTGTCATCCCATTATCCCATTCTTCCTGCTCCACACTGATCCCGTTCTCCACATGTGCAGCAAGCTGAGGTCAGAAAAAAGCCAGCGTGGAGTTTGGGGCTGGCATTTTTGGCAGCATCACATTTTGTTTCAGTCATGTGAGATGTCAGATGAGCGGGACTTTATCAGTCTGGACCTGAAGGACACCCTGTGTGCTCATTTAAACAGCTGAACTCTGGGTCTGGGAGCTCTGGCACAGCCCTGATGGGAAAACCTCCCAAAGCTGAAGGGTCTTTGCTGGATTATCGTGGTGTGTACTCAGGTTATCTCTTAAATCCTGAGAAACAAAGGTTTATAGGTAAAGAAGCCAAAGCCTGTAGGACAGTGGGGTTTGGGGAGGTTTCTCTGGGTTTTGTCCCAGGGCATGGCACCACTCCTTGTGTTTTAAAAGGGTCTCAGCCCCGGCCTTGGAAATAAACAGGGATTTTCCTGGGCATGGCAAGAGCTTTATTTCTGCCTTCTCCTGACAAGAATTCCATTCACTCCAGGGTTTGCAGCTCCCTGCTCCTCACCCCATTGCTACAACACCTGTGGGATGTGTAACTTACTCCCACCATGGAGCCCAGGGTTACAGTTTTACAACAAACTCAGCTCTGCAACTTCTTGGGGTTTATTTCCTTCCTTTGTTCCACTTGAATTAGGCAGAAGGCTCAAATAAGGGGTTTGTGTGGGGTTTTGGCAGATCTTTGCAGAGATCTGTGTAAGTCTGTAGGACTTGGGTTCTTCCAGACTGGTGACTATAGATAAAATAAGAATAAACTGCAATTGTTTGAATAGATAAAATAAAAACTATTTTATATTTTTAAAAACCCAAAACCTTTTTCTACCTGAAAAACGAAACATCTCAGTTTCTGAAGTGGATTTTCCACTTACTTCTATTTTCTTTTTCCAATAAAAGTTGGTTTTGGTTATGGAGAACTCTGAGAGTTTGAACTGGCAGCAGCTTTAAGGACAAATCTCCAGTTTGGGGCAATCTGGTGGCCGATTTTTCCCTGCTGGAGGCTGCCAGGGCAGGAGCTGGTGCTGCCCAGCGATGCTGCCTCTGTTTTCCCAGTGCCAGCAGCGCGGGTTTATGGAAAGCTGGACCAGCTGGAGCAGGTGATGCTGGATCTGGCTTCTCCAGAGAAAGGTGTAGGGATGGGAAACGGCTTGGGACACCGATTTTGGGGTTGGGACACCGATTTTGGGGTCGGGACACCGATTTTGGGGTTGGGCTCAGCTCGCTGAGTGTCTGTGAGTGCTCCATCCTCCAGGAGCTCCTCGCAGATTCCCAACACATTCGCCTGTTTTCTTGCGCGGTGCTGTAGGAGCGAGGAAAGGCCGGGATTAGAGGGTGGAAGCGGAGCAGCTGCCCCTAAACAAAGCTCCATTGACGATGCGAAGCGCTGCGACGGAGAAACGCTTTAATCTCTTTCATTTCCTAATCCTAAGTGATGTATTGGAGAACAGTAGGAAAGGAGCAGACAGCAGTGGGACTTTGAAGTCCACGGAGGTTTGTGGAGCTTCAAAGGGCCATTCTTGGCCGCTTTATCGGAGTGAATGCCCGGCCGGTATGCCGGGGAATGGGGACGTTTGCGGGTGATTAGCCTAAAAAACAGGGCAGGAAGGCTCTTATTCATGGCTTTGACACTTATTGTGCTCAGTGTCACCGGACCCGGCACTCCCCAGCCCTTGCTGCGGGTGCGACATCGCCCGCTGTACCTGTGCGGAGCTGGCTTGGGAGTTACTCGCCTCAGTCAGGTTTCAGCAGCTGGATTATCAGAGAAAAACCCAAAACATGGGGCTGCTTGCGGAGGCATCGACTCTCCCAGCCAGGAGCGAGCGCAGGGATGCGCCCGCACGCGGTGGGAGCCGCCGGCCGCTCCTGTCCCTGGTCTGGGCTGGCTTTGCCTCCTGGGGACCCTCACACCCCCTCCAAATTCAGCAGCTCCCTCTTGTTGTGCACCAACTGCAGCAGGACCCCAATTTAATTCTTCTCCGGGATGGAGCAGGGAGGGAAACCTGAGCCTCTCAGCCCGAACCCTAAAGGCGCTCTCCTTTTTACTTCCCTTTTTTCTTGTTTTGTTTTTAATTGCTCAGCACCGCCGTTGTCTCCTCACTGTCCTCTGAGACTTACAAAGCATTTCCTGCTCGTGGTGCCTTCTCTGGGCCGTATCTGTTTTGGATTGAGCTAATTAAAATGTTTCCTTCAGAAGAGAATCGCGAACTGCCTTAGCCCATATTCAGCCACTGATCCTCAGGGCATGACTCTCCTTTTGTTTGCACTGAGAATGTCTCTCTCCATTTACATCACCCTTTAACCCTTGGCGTGCTCGGCCTTTCCCCATCCCCAGCAGCCTCCAGAGGAGCTGGGCCGCAGCCAGGAAACGATGGGATTCACCCCAAACTTTTCGGCGGAGTTTGCATTATTTAACACTTGTAAGAGCGGCTTTTTGCTCGCCCTCCGGTGCTGCAGGAGTGCGGGAATGCCGCTTGTTTGGAGCCCCAGGGATTGCTGGATAATGGCAGTGCTGGATTCAATAGAGAAGATTTAGATGCAAAGAAAAGCTGATGGAGTGCTGAAAAGCCAAGTTACCCTGTCTGACCAGGTTGTTTTCACCCAGGAATAATGTTTGTGGCAGAGGTTGCTGTGTCCTTGATGTAGCTCTGGTTCATTACAAAGTGTGGCTAAGAAAAAAAAAAAAAAGAAACCAACATAAAAAATAAGAGACTCCTGTTTCCCTGAGCCACTGGGGACTCCAACAACAGGCCTGGGTTTATTTGCTCACAGTTCCAAAAGGTTCCCAGTCAGCAGCCTGCCCAACAAGCTGCCTTTCTTTGCTTTCCCTGACACAATTTCCAGTGGTTCCTTGGCCATTCCTTGGCTTTTTGGCTCCTGGTTGCCTTTCCTCAGCTCCTCTGAGCCACATGGAGCCCTCCTGTCACCCCATCCTCACCCCGTTGGGCTGGATCCTCTGCTGAAATGAGAGAGCTGAACTTCCTCCCCTGATTATCCAAAAATTATGGACTTTTTTTGCCTTGCCTTGCACCAAGAAGGTGCCAGCACAGCAGCACAAACACCAATGTCACCTTGGCAAGGTGGCCTGGCTGGGCTGGAGGGGCTGTCTGGATTCCTTTAGGTGCTGGTTCGGTCCATCCATGGGGCTGCTCACAATCCGTGTTTGGCACCTTGAGGGATCTGTGCCCTGCTTTACTTACTGCAGGGGGTTGATCTAATAGGGCTTTATTCCCTTAAATAGCTTTAATTTAATTATCCTGAGGGGAAAAGGGGAAATTTTGAGGATTGCAGAATCCCAGGATGGTTTGGGTTGGAAGGGAACTTAAAGCCCATCCTGTTCAATCTCTGCCATGGGCAGAGACACTTTCCACCTCCAAGCCTTGTCCAACCTGGCTTTTTCTGTAAAGTGGTAAAATAAGTAAGAAATCACTCCACAATGCAGAAATATCCAATCTCAGCTGGCCAGCAATGCTTCTGCAGTGAAGCTTCTTAGAAATCAGATTTCTTAGAAATCAGATTTCTAATGATGAGATGAGGACAAGGCAATGACATTTTGGCATTGTGCAAGGGCTGGATGCTGCTTTTCCTGCTAAATATGGTTATATCCATCTGTAAAACACTTGCTGGGGAGGAAGAGGGTGAGTTATCTGCAGGTTCAAGACAGGAAAATGGGAATATTATGAGAGGAAAAGAAGAGGTCGGTTGTGGCTGTGTATTTACAGCATCACAGGGTCTCACAGCCTGATGAGCTCATGTTTTGACCAGAGAAAGGATCTGCTCTGCTGCCAGAACACACCTTTGTCCCAGGGCTCAGGGGCTGATGAATGTCCCTTAATTTCACTTGCCAAGATAAAGCAATCTTCCCTTTTTCTACCAACCAACCCATTACAAATAATCCAGCAAATTTTCCTGCAGCCAGGGTCAGCTCAGGCTGGTCTGGCTGCGGAGCAGGGTGGATCTTTACCCCTTTTATGGGGCTGAGCTGGGAGCTGGTGCAGGAGGAAGCCTTGCAGAGCCACCGTCTGCTCTGGGAATAAAGAGCTCCTCTTTCCATGGAATTTCCCTTCTGTGGAAAGTGGTGGCTCCTCTTCCCCGGGACTAAATCGGATCCTTATTTAGGGAGGAGGAGCAACGTGTGGAGGAGCAGAGTGAGGCTCTGCACGCACGCTTGACCTGGAAAGACCTGCTGAGGGTGGCTGGGAGCTCCAGGAGCCATCCCCACCCCTGCCGGCTCCTTTGGGCTCCTGGAGCACCTGGGAACGCCGCTCCAGCCACACAGCCCGGACCAGTAACGCTCAGACACTGGGAAAGAGAGCCCCAAATCCCAAATATGCTGTAAGCAGGGCGAGGGGCAGTGGCACAGATGGATCATGGACACGGCATCCACCCAGACGGCTCCAAGCGCCACAATGGCAGAATCCCAAATTGCTTTGCCACGTCCCCTCCAACAGTGCACCCTGTCCCCGGGATCCGGCCCAAACTTTGCATAAAACTGCTTTAATTCCTGCTCTGGTGCTCCAGCCGTGAGGTCACTGCTGGAGGACTGATCCGTCTTCCAGCTGGGAGAGCATCCTCTCCCTGCCCAGAGAATGTTTCCATCCCTGCTCCTCAGCAGCCCCAGGCGCAGCTTTGCAGTTCTGTGCCTCGTTGCGATGCCCTAAATGAAGGTGAAGTGGGGAACTGGGGCATTTGTTGTGTTTGTCTGTGTGGAGCTGAGCTCCTGACCCCGGAATTTGGAAGCCATCGATTTTTATCAGTTGAGGAGGATTCTCATTTTTAGCCTCAAAGAATTCCAGCGAAATGTTTGTTCAGCCTCCTCTCCCACCCCCTTCCTCCCTCCTGTGTGTTTCACGACTTTCTTTTAAAATGCAGAGGCTTTGAATCCCCCAAAGTACCAGGGTTTCCTGCCTGTTTTGTTTTTAGGGAATGCTCCTAAGGGCAAGAAGATGGAAAAGTACTACAAGGGGGGAATGTCCTTATCACCGAGCTGTGAACTTTGCACTTCCCATCCTCTGGATTTCACTGTTCTGTTCCTATAGGGCAGCAATACAAAACCCACACACAATTGTCTCCTCTCAAACAATGATTTGGGAATGTCATTAAAACCTCCAAACTTTTCCTGCAAATTTTTTCTACCATGTGCTTATATTGTGTTAAATCCTCTCTCTTCCGAACAGCCAAATATTTAAATGATGTTGTTCATCGTTCATTTTACTTCAGACACCAGTTTTTTAGAGCAGCATTTGAATTTTTCTCATTAATTGTGCAGTTTCAAAGGAGTAGAGTTTAGCCATGAATGGAAGCCTAAGTGATAAATCAGAATGTTAAGGTTTTCAGTTAATAATATTTATAACTATATAATATAATATTTATAACTCAATTCTGAATTTTTGTATAGTTTATGGGAACCAGCCCTCCATTAAACGAAGGTGAATTCCACATTTATATCCACCCATTATAAGCCTAAAGTGTCTTTATGACACTGACTTCACCTACAAAAGAGAGCTGTAACCAAGGGATCTTTTTCACAAACGCACAACAAACAACAGGACAGAAAAGTCCTAAACTTGTCACCTGCAGTGCCACAAGGAGAATCTCGGTGGGAGTGGAGGATTACGCTGGGAGTTGGAACCATTTCCGTGCGATCTGGAGGAGCAGCTCGCACAGGAATTACTTCCCCAAAACTTGGAGCTCATCTTTCTCCCTTTCAGCAGCCCCAGCCATGGCAGGGCCGGAGCAGGAGGAAGGGGAGTCGCTGATTTCCAGCGAAACCCGGCTGGATTCATCCCCCACATCCATCCGAGCCCTCGGCTTGCAGAACCCCCCGGAGCTGCCATGAAATCCGCCCGTGTTCCTGCCTCGGGAAGGGGGGGGACTTACCGGGACCGCCACCATTCCCACGGCTCGGGAATGCTCGGGATCGCTCCCTGACAGCCCGCAGCGATCCTTTGTGTCCCTGCGACACGAGCCGCGCTATTCCCACGCGGGAAATCCCACTTTGGCCAAGTTCAGCCGCTCATGCTCAAACTCCGCGCTTGGCGGCAGCTGCCCGGCCTTTGTTCCGAGCGGGATCGGGGCTGCCGAGCGCTGCTGCTGCCATCGTGTCTTGGCAAAACGGGACGCACGAATGGGCCCAATGTCTGGGCAGGGGCTGTGGGCAGGGGGAACTCCTGGGGGTCTCCATAGGAAACGCTTTCCATTGGGCAGGGATGTGTTATTAGCGCCGGAGCCCGCCCCGCCCCGGCTCTCCGCTGGGTCCCTCTCGCGGGGCTCTATCCATGGATTCCCTTCCAGAGCCTCTCCCAGTTCGGAATTAGCAGCTTAAGGACAGCCCGACAATGAGCAGCGCGGATTTCCTGAGCAATTAGCCGGGGGACCCAGCCTGGGAGAGCGTGCCCGTTGGGAAGGAGCAGGGAAAAGCTCCTCAAAGCTCGGATTTTCCTTCCCGCGGCCGTAATTGTTTTGCCTTCCAATTAAAAAAAAAGTGAGGAGCAGAGGGGGGAGCTGAGAATCGCACTGGGTAAGATTAGGAAGCTGCAGAGCAAAGTTGGCCGCGAAAATAAAACAGCAAATATTTCCCTAGGCAGATTAAAAAAGGCGCTGTTTGTCAGGCTGGGGGTTGTTGTTTTGTTTTAAATCTTCTCAGAGGAGCTGACTGGAACAGGCTCAGCTCTTGCCCTGAAAGCGCTGGATTCCTGCTGGAAAACCGGTCAGCTTTCCTTTTCCAGGGCCATAATTACAAATACTCAGAGAAGCGTGGCTGCTTCTGCCTGGGAGCTGCCCCGAGAGCCGCGCGGTGAATCTGCCCTCTGCCCCAAAACTGCTTTTTTTCCCCTCTTACCTTCGATATCTGCCCTTCAGGTAGGGACGAGGCTCTTCTGGCAGCAGCAGCAGGGCGGCGGATGGTTCATTTTATTCCCTTTTCAGCCCTCTCTGCTTCCATGGGGCTGCAATGCCGGGGCTGCTGCTAAAGCCCAGCCTCCCCGCTAACGCGTCTCGCTCGCATTGTGTTTGTCTCTCCTCTTCCTCCGCTCTCCTTGGCTCTTCCCACAGGCAGCCAAGGCCAGTAAACAACTCATTGTGAAGCTGGGATGGATGTAATTCCTTGGGCCGGTGGCCACCGTGGCTGAGTCGCCTCTGCAGCGCAGCCGGCTGCTGCCACAGGCTTTTATCCCCTCCATGCAAATAACTTCCTGAATATCTCATGTAACAGCTCCGGGCTGCCCAGCCTCAGCCCCTGCGAGCTCTCGGTTTAACCAAACACAGAAACAGGAGCGTGGATTCGGAGTGAGAACGGTGGCGGTGCAGATGTTTCCTGCTCCCGACGGGCAAAGGTCCATTTTATGTGCTCAGTAAAAACAGAGGCAGAAAATGTGGGGGAACGGTGGCGGCGTGGCCAAAGGCATCGCTGCCACTGAGTGTGGGGCTGGCGGAAGGCTCAGGATGGAAAACCCGCCAGGATCACCAGTAAACTTCTACAGAAACCCAGTTCCGTGGCTTGTGGGCATTTTCAGGCGGCTGCACGGAAATGCTGCTCCCTGGGGAGATGCGGCTGCTTTTCACACCCATTCTCATGCGAGGGTGAGAGCTCCCAGTGGGAACCCATTGACCAACACCGCGGCATTCGAAAGCTTTTTTTAGGGAAAGAAGGATGCCGGGAGCTGGGTGTTCTGACACAGATTGGGATGAGCTCACTGAAACCTTGTCGCAGATAAACATCTTGAGTCTGAGCTTCAGAACTGCCCGGCCTGGGCAAACCCACTAAAGAGGAGGCTGATGGGCCCTTAGAGATTAAATGCGGCATAAATCTTAACCCAAAGCTTCTGTGCCTCTTGGAGAATTTAGGCAGAATGTGGTGATTGTGCCAACTTTGTGCTGCTGGAACGGACCCAGGCAGCTGTGCCTGGCTGGGATGTTTGCTTTCTCTCCGGAGTTTTTGGTTTAATTAAACTCTCCCGACAAAAGTCTTCAGCTGTTGGGAACTTCAAGGACTGGGAGAACAACTCCTTAAAATGTTACAGGAGGTTGGGAATGGCATTTATGCCCTTTGTGGAGTTCATCATTCCAAACCACCGCAGAGATCCCAGCTTTGTATCCATCCGTGCTTGCCATTAAATCCAGAAGTTGTAGTGAGCAGGTTATTCAGTCACCACTTGGTTTAGGATTTCTTTTCTTTTATAAGGAGCATTTTTTCTGCTACAGCCAAAACTAGAAGCTGGAAAAGTGCAATCTGTAGGTTGAGCCATAAAGCCATGATCTCTAACCTATAGAGATCACATAAAAAAAACCCTAAAATTACACCTTTTTCCCTATGGAACGTAAAATTTTTGGTATTGTTGAGAAAGAAAACATCCCCAGAGCAATATATTCCTGCTGTCCTCCAAGGCACTCAAAGGAATACATGGAAGCCTTTATCCTTCTCCTCCTAAACAGGCCAAATGTTGTGCTATCAACCCACTCTGATACCAATACACTCTGTGTATTTTTTTAAAATAAATAAAGTACAAACATTTCCAACACGGTGCCCTTAAGAGAGGTTTATTTGCCAAACATGAAGAAAGGAGGAGGCTGCCTCTCTTCTTGGTTCCAGTTACAGAAAAGTGTTTGCTTTGAGATGGAAAAACAAGGAACAGACTCCTGGGCTCTTCATCTCTGCACAACCCGTTTGGTGTCCCCACCCTGATCCCATGGTGTTCGTCCTAGGCTTGGGACAGGGTGGGATTTAGTGAACTCTCCTTGTTAAAACATTGGCAGGACATCAGTAATCTGGAGTTATTTTGGAAAACAAGGGAAACTGGGCCGTTATCTTATTGGAAAGCGTGGCTGCTGAGAAGGCACAATGTTTTGAAGAAGTTTTTTTATCCCCCTCTTTGCAGACTTTGCTGCCTGTGGACAGAAACCCCATGGAAATGACACTTCTGGGCTGTCTCTGGTTGTGTCAGTGCTGGAGTGACTTTGGGACTGGGATGTGCAATTCCCATTGGTTTCAGCCAGGCAGGAACACCTGAATTTATGGGATAATTCTGCCCGGAAAACGAACATATTGCATTTCCCAGTGATTAACACTTAATTCTTCTGCTGTCAAACCTGCTGAGTATTTTCAGTCAATGGAGGCTTTCTTGTGCCAATTTTCCTACTCCAGGGCACTTAGGAGCCCTCCAAGGAGCCAAAGAGCAGAACCCAAACTGCTCTTGGAAGGCCACTGGAATATACATGATCAAGGCATTAACTTTGTTCCTTTATTGCTCCTTTCCTTCCTGTTCTTTCCTGCACCAGCAGAACTCATTTGTCATTTGGGCCTTAAATATTGCATGGCTCTGGTTCACCCTGAGGATTCCATGGAGCCTCCCACCCACAGAATCCATGAACAGGCTGCTGTGGCACAAATGTGGCACCCAGGGGTGGCTTGGTGGCATCTGAGTGGTTTGGGAGCCCTGCCTGGGGAAGGGGGTACCCCCATGAGTCCAAAACATCAACTTTGTGCCTCAAATTGTTTTATTTGGAATATTTTGCCTGTCTGCAGTGCATTGTGATAATACTGTCTCGTTCTCTCATCCTGTGGCACAGCTTCTAAAGGTCTCACACTTTTGAAGCATCAGCTTTAGGACCACAACTGCTGTGGAATAATGTTTAGTGTCTGGGTGGCCCCAAAGGATCATTATTGGGGTGATTAAACCAGCAGGTTTAATTGTGTTTGAACGGGTTGTTTCATTGAGGGTTTTCCCAGGAAAAGATCAGTAATAAAGGCATTTTCCTGGGGGAAAAGAGAGAAAACGTCACTTTACAGAAACCAAGGTTGGTGCTGGAAAAGATTTTAAAGGAAAATTCCTGAGCAGAACCAGGTTGGATGGGGCTTGGAGCAGCCTGGGATGGTGGAAGGTGTCCCTGCCATGGCAGGGGTGGCACTGGGTGAGCTTTAAGCTCCCTTCAGACCAAACCACTCCATGATTCCGTGATTCTCTAACCCCTCAAGAGCTCATTAATGCTGAGGAATTCCTGATGTCCCATGGTTTGTCAGGGATTCCATTTGAAGCCTGTCTTGAAAAGTTTTATAACACAGCAACAAAAAGTCCCTTTGGAATCAAATGGAAGTACAAAGCATCATCTTTTCAATTCTGGGGTTTTTTAAATAAGCATTTAGAAGGATTTTAAAATAACTTTAAGTGCTGTAGAGAGATGGCAAAGAAGAAAAACAAAAGGCAAGTGCTCATTTGAAGCCGTCCCTTGCAATTTTAAAAAGGCCTCATTTAAAAATCTCGGTTTGTTTATTTATCAGCACTTAATGTTCCATTACTTTCCTATCCAACAGAACTTTTTGCCAACAGATGCCAGGATATTTCTTCTCCAGATATTGAGATCTTTCTGTTTTTAATGCACTTAAGCAAAGGCAGGATCATGAACTGCTGAAATTGGGAAAAAGATAAAATAAAAAGTTGTGCTCTTTGCTGGGTCAGACAAATCCAAGCCTCTGGTGGCACCAAGGCCTGGACTTGAATATCCCTCCAAACCTCCCATTTTGTCCCCCACCTTTGTTTTTATTTTATCCCCAATAAGCCAGGAGAGTTGTCTCCCTGTCTCCAGCACTCCTCGCTCCTTTGCTTCCCATGTCCTACAGGAATTTAATCTCTTCCAAGGTTGTCTAAGTAGTTCAGAGCCTTTAATTTCTCTTGTTGATGGAGAAGGGATTCATTTTTCAGACTTCCCATTCATTCCTCATCTCTCCCACAACAAGGAGCTATTTCCACGCATGACCACATCAAGCCCATGATGTCTCCCTGCAGAAAAAACATCCAGGAAAGAAATTCCTGGTTATTTTTTCCTCCTGAATGGATTCAGAAACTCACCATGTCTGGCTTTTCTGTGGGATCTGGGTCTGTTGGCTCCTTTTCCCCAGTTCTGCTGGGACAGATCCCGGTGGGAATGGACACTGTTGTTTTGACAGGAGGATCCAGCTACTCCGAAATCTTATCCCTGGCAAAGGGAGCAGGTGTTTTCCAGCAGAGCCTGATTCCCAGGCTGTGACACCACTCCTGCCTGGCAGTGCCCAAAGGGACACCACAACAGTTCCCTTTTTCCTCCCATCCCGCAGAGCGGGCTTTTAATGAAAACTGGGAGAAGCGGAGTGGGGTTATTGTTTGTTTTCTGAATCCTGGGGACTGCTCCTATTCCAGACATGTGGAGCCAGGTGTTTAGGCAGGGACAGTGGATTGGAAGTGATGCTGCCCATGGCAGAGGGGTTGGAACTGGATGATCCTCAGGGTCCCTCCCAAGCCAAGCTGTCAGTGTCAGCATATCCCATATCCACATTTCATCCCTCACAGCTTCCCTGGGCTCAGGCTGAGGGATGGCTGTGCCTGGAATGTGACATCTGCAAGTGCTGGTGCTTTCCTAGAGGCAAATGAGTTTCACCAAAAAATAAAGCTGGGAAGTGTGGAGAGCCAGACTGGTGGGAAGAGCCACCACAGGGCAGAAATGAAGGGAGAAGACACCAACAGGGGATGTGCCCAGGGCTGGCTGCTGTTCCTAGGCAGGAGCACAGAGAGAGGTTAAATTTCAATAAATCCCAAGGACACGAGAAATCAGGGTATTTATTCTGTGTTCTGACAGCAAAACCTCCCAGTTTAAAAGGGCTGGGAGCACCCCAAACAATCGAGGGCACAGCCAGGCAGGAGCACAATTCTGCTGGGCATGAATAGAAGGAAGAAGCAGCTGAATATCAGGAAATGTTTGGAACAATGCAGAGATTGGGGTTTGCTGGAGGCTCCCAAGGGAAGTGGTAAAAGCCACAAGGGCTGAATAATGGAAAACCAGACAAAACCATGGTGTGTGTGTCATGGAGAGAAATCCTTGAGCACAGGCCTGGGGAATTCTCAATCCTCAGGGAGCACAGCACTGCTGGTGTGTTAATAATGTCTTTAAGTGGCCAGGTTTGAGGCACAGATTGAAGATTCCTTGCAAAGGAGGGAGGTGGGGAGGCCCTGGCACAGATTGCTCGGAGAAGCTGTGGCTGCCCCATCCCTGGAAGTGTCCAAGGCCAGCCTGGAGCAGCCTGCGACAGTGGAAGGTGTCCCTGCTGATGGCAGGGGGTGGGACTGGATGAGCTTTAAGGTCCTTCCCACCCAAACCAGTCTGGGATTCTGGCTCTGAACCCCAAAATGAGGCAGTTTGGAGCCCAGGGCTCACAGGAGCTCTGTGATTGTGCCCAGTAAAGTCAAACACCCAAATTGTGCCTCTCTTGTAGGACTTGCATTAGCAAAGCTCATTAGCAGAGCTAATCTTGCCCAGCCCCAGCTTTGCTGGTGCACAAAGTCCCAGTGTTATGCAAATCCAAGCAGGTTTATTTGTATTATGTCACCACTGCTTCACTCCCCTCTCCAGTTGTTGCTGGGACTTTGGCCTCCCCTCAGCCTCACTAATTGCAATTAAGCTTTTGGCAAAGCAGTCGAGGCCGTCTGGGTTTGCTCCATAGCCCTGGAAGATGCAGATAAGCATTTCCTTGGGAATGGCCCCAAAATGCCTCCAAAAAGCCCATCAGGGAGTCCTCACACCCCCAAACCCTGATAGACCAGGACCTGAGCTTCTTCCTGCCAACCCTCCCCTCTCCAGCCCGTAATGAACACTTGGCATCCACTGCAAGTCCAGCCTGAAGTTCAGATTCATCCCAAATCTTGTAGTTCATGACCCAAAATTCCTGCCCAGGCTGACTGGTGTCCCACAGGATCTCCTGACAGGAGATGGGCATTTCTTCAGGACCACCAGGCTGGAAATGGAGCACCAAGCAGAGAAATCCAGGAGATAAACCAAATTAAAGCTGCTTTTATTTGGTTTATAATAAATACTAAAAGCATTTTGACTCCTGAGGGAAGAAGAGCTTCACCATGCCAGGGAAAGGCCTCCCTGTCCAGGAACTCCCTAGATAAGGCTGGAATTCCTTGTATAACCTTTCCCTTTGTTACCAGAGCTTTGTTTTAAAGAGGAAAGCAACTCCAACAGGGCAATGCCTCTATTTTTTTCCTTTTACCTTTCCTCCTGATGTCCTTCCAAGCCCGGGGAAGGCACACCCCTGCAGCAGTGGGGGGCAAAGACACATGGACCTCCTTGCTGCTCTGAAGAAAATTGTTCATCGTAACAAACCGAGTCTTTTCATACTCTAAACTTAACCAAACTTAACCAAACTTAACCAAACTGAACCAAACTTAACCAAAACGGAACCAAAAGGAGCACTCATTGGCCGCCTGCCGCTGCGGTGTCGCTGTTCAGGTGTCTCTTTATCCAGTCAGATCTCTGTTCATGGGGTGTCCACGCTTCTCCCACAATGCCTGGGGGTTTTAGCTTTTATCTTTTTCAGGTATTTGTAATCCTGCAGTTCTTTAGTGAATAACTCTAAACTCCATATGGAGTGTTAGCTACTGTTCTCCCATTTTGGGCAGGCACAACAATTCCTCTCCAAACCAATCAAGGACACCTCACTGCCTCAGGCCTGAGAGATGGAAACAAAAGTGAGTTGTGGGGAGCAAACTTGTGGTAAATTACTTCATTACCTGAAGTAATTGGAAGATTAACCCCCAATGTGCAAATGTGCAAACTTATAAAAGTGTGAAAACCCGTGATATGTCGTCCATTTTGGGTGTAGCCCCTGGGGGGGAGCTTTGTCTGCCTGAAATGTACCTGAAGGCTCTTCAATAAACATAACCACTTTGTATCCCCTTAATTTTGTCTAGCCTCTGCTTTTAGGTAGCCCTGAAAAGGCATCACCCCAACCAATGCACAAGGCAACCATGAACCGACTCTCTGAATCCTTCCCAGAGAGCTTTCTGGTGAGCAAAAGTGAAAAAGATCCTTTTTATTATTTCCCACACATCCCCACTCTGGGCAGCAGCTCTCTGTGAAACGTGAGACCCTCACTCATAATTCATGGGCTTCCCATTTTATCCCCACTAAGTGACCAGGGAAGGACAACTGCGCCTCCTGTGACTTGGAGCCAGCACAGGATTTTCTCCTGAGTTCCTGTCCTCCCTCCTTTGCTGTCTTGCTTTTCCTGTGGGAAAGGATTTACGTAAAGCAAGGATTTTACTCCACATTTACTAGTGGTTGTATCGAATGAAGTGAACAGGCTGAAGCAAATCAACCCCTCTAGTTTTACAGAGTCTGATTGAAGTCTTTCCTGCTGGTTTCTTGTTTCTGGCAATGCAATTTCATGAATTATTAATCATGCTGGACTCCCCCAAGCCAAACTGGCTGAGGAATGGGAGATAATAGGATGCTTTTCTTGTTTATAACAGCACCTGCAGCCCAACTTCCCCAGGACCTGCTGCCCTGGAGTGTGTCCTGTGGGCTTGAGGATCCTTTCGTCCATCCCTTTCCCACCCCAGACCTGTCACAGCCACACATCTGCTCAGCAAGAAGAAATCTGGGAGGATTGTCCCCATTTTCAGTGGGACGCTCATGGCCAAAGGTTTGCTGAGGCTTTGATGGAGCTACTCTGGATCTGTTGGAAAGGGCTTGCATTAACCTCATGCACCCAAAAAGCCAAATGGCCCAAATCCAGACTCCTCCACCTAGGCCTGCCTGTCCTGGGGAGGGTTGGGAAGGCCAGGGAAGTGCCTGGGGGGCTCCAAGAGGCCGTGGTTGGTCCCCAGTTGGACTCAGGGTGGTCTGGGAGCAGGATGGGAGCAAGATGGGATGTGCTGAGCCCCGTCAGTGCTGAGGGCAGAGCTGAAGGCAGATCAGGAGCTCTCCAGGAGCTGCAGATGGAGTTTCCTCTCAGGGCTGGAATACAATGAGCTCCCAACCAGGGCAGCACCTTCCAGCATCCATGCCTGGGGGATCCGGCTCTGTGGGACTCAGGACAGGAACCATAAATCAGCACACCCAAAAGGAAGCACCAGAGAAATTCAGGGAGACAGAAAAAACAGCCTGGAATTTGTCCAGCTCCTTGGGGTTGTCACCCCATCTCCTGCAGAAGGACCATGAGTGGCCTTTGTCCCAGCACTGTGTCCCCTGGGAGAGGTGCAGGGAATTGGGACCAGTGCTTGAGGTGCTCCTGGGTGCTGGGCCAGCTCCAGCTCCAGCTCCAGCCCATGCAGGGCATTTTCCCACGGGAACACAGAGGGGTTTTCCCTTGGCAGCTCTGGCTGTGGCTGCACTCAGCTGGAGCTCATAATTAATATTCCCATGAGAACTCAAGGTGACTTTTCAGTCCTATATTTATCCTACCCCTGACACATCTTTAAATAGCACAGATACATGGCAGGTCCCTGGTCAGAGAGTTCACCACTGGCAGTTCCCTGAGCGTGGTTCCTTGGAGCACTCTGTAAAGGAGCAGATCCTCCCTAAACACTGCTTTGATCCCACATTTTTCTGACCAGCAGGAATTGCCAGAGCCTCTCCCTTCTGTGTCAAGTCACTGTTACACCTCTTCTTTAAACATTCTTTCCCCTCTTTCTGTTCTCTTCAGCTTTCCCAAAACATCCCTCCTACCACTGTCCAAAATCCTACTGAACCTCTCACGAATTCCCAGAATCGCTGAGGTTGGAAAAGCCCCCCAAGGCCATCGAGTCCAGCCTGGGACCAGTCCCCACTTGTCACCAGCCCAGAGCACTGAGTGCCACCTCCAGGTGTTCCGTGGACACCTCCAGGGGTGGAGACTCCAGAACCTCCCTGGGCAGCCCCTTCCAATGCTTCACAACCCTTTCCATGGGGAAATTCCTGCTGATGTCCAACCTGCCCCGTCCCTGGCCCAGCCTGAGGCCGTTCCCTCTCCTCCTGTCCCTGTTCCCTGCGAGCAGAGCCCGACCCCCCCGGTGTCCCCTCCTGTCAGGAGCTGTGCAGAGCCACAAGGTCCCCCCTGAGCCTCCTTTTCTGCCTTTGCCCAGCTCTGGAGTTCAACTTTGCCCTGGTTCCAGGAAAACACATGGTTTTGCTTAGCTCTGCCGAAGGAATTCCGAGCCGAGAGCGGTGGATGTGGCTCTGCCAAGGTAAAGTAACCTCTGCTGTGAACTTGGACAATCAAAGCTCGGCCTTGTTTGTTTTCCTACGTATGGATTTACCAGCTGCTGCTCTCTGACATTTCCTGATGTTTTCTTTTTCCCAATCCAGACGTCATTGACGTGTTTGTTGCCCCACGTGCAGGGGATAGCCAGGTATCCCACGAGGCCTTTGCTCCACCCAGGGCAGGATCCAGCAGGGAATCCCAATTTACTCTTTGGAGCAAATTTACTGTTGGGGCAACAGGTACAAACGGCATTTTACACACTCAACCCCCGGAAAAAGACTTGCAGAAATCTTAACAGAAGCTGTGGAAGATGCCAGGGGATCCTGGAAGAACTGCTGGATATTTTATATCAATTTTTCTGAAATGTTTGCTCTGAGAAATTTATTTCCTTGGAGATTTCTATGTTGGATTACAGAGAACAAGGGGAAACCTGACTGTAGAAGTGTGTATTTTCTCTTGTGAGACACCTGAATCTTCCTTGGGATTCACTTTGTTCAATTTTGAGGGAAAGCTTCACACGAGGGGCACATCCTGGAGCTGTCACAACCAGAGCTTGAACCTTGTCATTGGCAGGGGGACATTTGTGTTCCCAAAGTCTGGGATAACTCCCAAAGGCTCCCTGGCTTGCTGTGTGTCCCTTGTCCCTGCCAGGGGATGGTGTCTCTTTATCCACACCCACATCCATGGATTGACCACTCTGGATAAGGACAACTGGCAGCTCTTTGTGCTGTTTGGGATTCAAACCAACAATTCCCCACACACCTTGCACTGAAAAATTGGGGTTTGAGCCTCGATTTTCAGATTTGCACAGCCTGGGCAAGAGCTCAGGTGTGGTAGCACCTCCTTGGTAAAGGATGAGGAAGGTTTATAACAAATAATTGTGTTTTATGGAGCTGCCTTGAGATAAATGAGGGTTTGAGACAATTTTATTGGCTTGTACAAGTTGCTTCTACCAATGACAATGACTTGACACTGTCATTTAGAATTTGTGTCCTATCTGGTGTCTGAGAGAGCAGTGGAATCAATTTGGGCCACAAACAGGGCCCTCCAAAGCTCACAAATGCTGCAGTTTCAGTTGTCTGCTGGATTTCTGCACCAGAAAAAATGTATTTTCTGTATATTTTCTCGATATTTTCTTCATATATAGTTTTCTCCACACGCTGCCACTCTATTTGGGTGCACAGGATGAAAAACAGAGCTTGAAAGCCTTGCTAAGTCTTTGTAAAGAAGGAGTTTCTCCAGTTCAAAGGTTTTTATAACTTGCCAGGTATCAAAGGGTTCCTCAAATGGCATCAACGCAGATTCCTAGGTCAAGTGAGAAAATGACATTTTGAATGAAATTTGGGAGCTGTTATCACTGACCTTTAAAGTGTAGAGAAAAAAGAGGTTTGAGGTGTTTGTCCCAGCTCTCCCTGCTGATTTCAGTGACTGTTTGTGTCACTCCTGGAGGTATTTGAACACATTAAAAACAAGGAGCACGTTCAGGATCCCTGTGGCCCCAGGGAAGCATTGGGAGCAGCCTGGCTGGAAAACCTCAACCTGTGCTCCTGGCTTGTTTTTGTTCCAGAGATCCACAGGCAAAAAAAAATCATCTGGCACCAAGCCTGCTGTAGCTTCAGGGCCAGAATCCAGGGAAAAGCATCTTCAGGGAGCAGAGCTGGGAAGAGGAGTCTCTGGGGGACTGGGATGTAATTCCCAGCTCCAGGCAGAGCTGTCTGCAGCCTGGCAGAAGCACAGAGGACAATGCCTGTGTCCCTGTTTTCCGAAATGAGGTTGGAAACTGGGAAGGGAGAAGGGAAGTTTCTGCTCCCTTTTCTCCCAGGGGGAAATTCCTGGGGAAGAACCAGAAGGGAATCCTACACAAACCAGTACAAATGAGATAAAAGCCCTACAGAATGAGCCATGTAACACAAATACAGCAAAACCTCTGCCCACCAGAGCTGCCCACGGCACAACCAGGAGCAGATGGGCTGGTGGCTGCCCTTGGTCCCCAGGCTTTCCCCCAGCCCATACACCTTCAGGTTTGTTTATTTGGGTGAGTTTTCCTCAATCTGGCAGGGCTCTGGAGCTGTGTTAAGCACTGAGGCTGCTCTGGCTCTGGGCTGAGCTCCACAAACACCCAGGGCACGGAGCAGTGGCCGGGCATGGGCTCAGCCCTCCGACCTGCTGGGTAAAAATAACCCAGGCAGAGTGTGGGAGATGAAAGCACCCACAGCACGTCCCCAAACACAAACCCTTTAATGAGGCCGAGCCACTGGGGCTGCCCAACCATTTTAGGGGCTCTGGTGGCCAGGGTCCCCATGAATGGAGCACTTGTGGGAGGCCTCCCGTGCCACAGGAGGGGAGACGGCGCAGGGGGAAACAAGGCTCAATGAAAGCTTTTAGAAAGCTCTGCTTTTCCAGGCCACGTTTAACATTTAAACTGCTGCGAACTTGATACCTCCACATTCAGACTCGTTTCACGACAGCAGCACACAGAAAAAGGGAGAAAAACCTGTTTGGCTTGATTTCCAGGTAAACTTAGACTTCTCCAGGAGCTTTTTTCCTGGCTTTTTATACAAGTGGAGGGCAGGTAATTTAACACATTTCTACAGGCTCACAGCAGTGTCAGGGACACTCATGATGAGAAAGACATCGAGGGGTTGGAGCACGTCCAGGGAAGGGAACGGAGCTGGGGAAGGGGCTGGAGCCCCAGGAGGGGCTGAGGGAGCTGGAAAGGGGCTCAGCCTGGAGAAAAGGAGGCTCAGGGGGGACCCTGTGGCTCTGCACAGCTCCTGACAGGAGGGGACAGCCAGGGGGGGTCGGGCTCTGCTTCCAGGGAACAGGGACAGGAGAGGGAACGGCCTCAGGTTGCGTCAGGGAAGATTTAATTTGGATATTAGGGGAAATTTCTCCATGGAAAGGGTGGTCAGGTGTTGGAACAGGTTGACCAGGGAATCACTATCTCTGGAAAAGTTCAAAAAATGTGAGTGTGTGGCTCTCTGGGACATGGCTTAGTGGCAAAGTGGCAGTTTTAGATTAACAGGTGGACTCGATCATCTTAGAGGGCTTTTCCAACCTTAGTGATCCCACGATGCTCTGATTCCTGGGAGACTGTGTTCATGTGCATGTTTGCATTTGCAAACAGCCTTGTGTTAGAAACAAACACTCCAGACCTTCCCAGTACGGTGGTGGGGCCCTGGCCCTGCCAGGTGTCCCAGTGTCCCCCGGCGGTGCCGTGCCTGGAGCTGCTGCTGCCGAGGCAGCTCATCCCGTGCTAATTAACTGATGGGTAATGAAGCAGGGGAGGCTGTTCTGTGCCAGCCCCACTCTATTCCCACCCTGGGAGACTCTGTCCAGCCCAGGTGTCCCCGCACAGGACAAGACAGGGAGCTGTGAGCACCCCTGGAGCTCACCAGGAGCCCGGGTCACGTCCTGCAAACCACTGGAGCCCACAGAGCTCTGGCAGCCTCCCCAGCTCCCAGAATTTGTTGGGTGTTGCCATGGAGAGCAGGAGCTCTTCCTGCCTTGCTCTGGTTGCTTTTCCAGCCCCGTGCCGAGGGCAGGGAGCACAAACCGTGCAGGCAGGCACGGAATGCCTGGAGAGAGAACAGCCCGTGCTGCTGCCCTCAGCCACCAGTGCTGTCACCCTCCTACAGCCTACAGGTGCCTTTGGGATGATAAACAGCCCTTGGTGACTTTCCTGGCTTAGTGTGGGGGTGTGCAGGTGTCTCAGAGCTGCCAGGAGCAGCCTGGAGCCTGGGGACCAGCAGGACACACAGGTGGTGTGTCCTGCCTCAAGGTGTTGGGGAAGAGGTGCTACCTGCCCTCAGTTCCATAAATTGCTGTTCCTGAGAAAAAGGGGAGGTTCAGGTTGGATATCAGAAGGAATTTCTCAATGGAAAGGGTGGTCAGGCATTGGAAGTGGCTGCCCAGGGAGGTGGCAGAGTCCCCATCCCTGGAGGTGTCCAAGGAAGGCCTGGATGTGGCACTCAGTGCTCTGGGATGGTGACAAGGTGGGGATTTGGCAGAGCTTGACCTCGGTGATCCTGGAGGGCTTTTCCAACCTCAATGATTCTGTGAAAGTTGGATTGGGCCCACAATGTCATATGGATGCTCAGTAAATTCCTGCTCTCTGGGGCCAGGGGCAGTGGGAGATGTCACCTGCTCGTCCCTGCAAGTGTAGAAGTTCCAGCTTGCACAACAGGCAGAGGAATGACTGCAAAACCATCCCTGCAGAGCTGCCAGGGAGTTCTGCTGGGTTATTTCAGCACTTGGACATGGTCAAGTGGGAATTTGGCTCAGGAAGGGCTGGAGCCAGGTGTAGCTGTGGCACCACAGAAGCATCCCCAAACCTGATGCTGCTGGGATGGGATTCAGAGCAGCCTGAGCCAGGCCCTGGCAGGTGCAGGTCTGCAGCCATGAGGAGTAATTTGGGAATGACTGAGGCAGGAGGTGATGGAATGGTGGGGGACAGCCCTTCCCTGACCTTGTTCCAGTGAGAATCCAAGCCATGGATCAGGGGTTTAAATCAGCCTGGTCTGGCTGAAGGTTCCCCGCCCATTGCAGGGAGCTGGAATGAGATGGTCTGGAAGGTCCCTTCCAACCCTGGGACCTGCAGCAGGCTGTGGATGAGCAGGACACAGCTCTGGCTCCCTCATCCCATCCTGAGGAGCTCCTGCTGCTCTTGGCAGCTCCCAGGTCCGCCAGGATTTTGGGCAGTGCTGGGAGTGGGACTCACCTGTGCTGTGAATACTTGTCCTCTGCCAGAGCAGGACTTGGGCTCGGAGTCAGCAGAACATTCCAGCACGTGCTCAGTCACACCCAGCCTTGGCAGAAGTTGAGCATCTGCTCATCTTCAAGCCTGCACTTCTGAATTTTGGGGGCTGGAGTGGTGCTGCCATGGGATGGCCCAGCTGGATGTTGGGTATGATGGGTTTTGTTGACTACCTGGAGCTCCAGGGAATGCTGCCTTCAGCTCCAACACTTTTAAAGAACAAAAAATAGTCTAAAGCTGAATATAGGGGAATAAACATTCCCACAAGTCATCTGCTGTTAATTTAAAGTCAAATCAATTCATTTTAATCCAAAAGCAGCAGAGCAGCTTTCAGCCTCTGAAGGCCATTGAATATTACACTTGATATCATCAGTAAAAAGGATTGCAGGGCATGTTTTATTTCACCAAGAGCACTGAATGCTTTGCCAAACTCTGTCTCCTGAGGGTCACTGCAAATGTGTTCTCCTGCTTTTCATACAATGTGGTTGTGCAACTCTTTAACTATCCCTGCAATTTTAGATTGGAGGCTGCTCTAATGCAAACGTGTGTCTTGGTCTCACAGATGATTTATCTCCCCCTAAATAAATGAATGTATGAACAACCTTCCTTCCAGGGCCTGAAGGGTCTCCAGGAGAGCTGGAGAGGGACTTTGGGCAAGGCCCTGGAGAGACAGGACGTGGGGAATGGCTTTAGGATGAAGAAAGTGAGATTTAAGTTGGATACTGGGAAGAAATTCTTGGCTGTGAGGATGGAGAGATCCTGGCACAGAGAAGCTGTGGCTGCCCCTGGATCCCTGGAAGTGCCCAAGGCCAGGCTGCACCAGGCTTGGAGCAGCCTGGGATGGGGGAAGGTGTCCCTGCCCATGGCAGGGGGTTGGAAATAGATAATCTTTCAGGTCAGCCCACATCCAAACCATTCCATGATTCCATAACCTCACACGTGCCATGCTGCCACAGGAGACTTTTACCTGAAATATGGGAACCAATCACTTCCCAGCAGAGAAGGTGCAAAGTGAGGAGCTCACCTGAATCCCTCGGACAATCTGGACTGTGCCAGGCCTAGGTTAAATTAAATCAGGAAACAGCAAATTACATTGCTTGCTTTAGATCTTCATTTACCTTTTCCTCTGCCTCACACGGAGGAAAGGCCTCGGTGGGAAGCAGGAACGTTGGGCAGCTCCTCTGAGCACTGGGTGTCTTTGCCATGTTTGATTCCCCACAGCTGCTCGGGGTGAGTTCATTTATCTCCCCAAAGGAGGAATTCCTATTTTTACAGGGTGATTAGCAGGCTGATGGAAACATGGAGAGAGCAGAAACCCAAATATTTAGGCAGAGCCATAAAGCACTTCCCAGCGCCGGCCCCGCAGCTGCAGCAAACGCCGGTGGTTTTTGGGTGATACATTTTTCCTAAGGGAGAAATTGCTGGAATAGCTTGAGGTGAGCACTGCCTTGTGCTTGCACATCACAGTGCAGGGCAGAGCTGCACTGACAGCCACCAGCAGGGTGCTTTGGCCTCACTGAGCTGCTCCCAGCCCGTGGTGGCTGTCCTGTGTTGGGTCCCTGGAGGAATGACGGATGTGGCCGAGCCGTGCCGGAGCACATCAGCTTGGCTGGGACAGGGGACAACCTTCTGGGGGCAGAGAGCTCTCAGATTTTGGGTGGCTGTAGATCTCCCCCCATGGATGTACTCCAGGGCTGGGATGATTCCGTGCCTCCTCCCCTGGCACGTGGATGCTCATCCTGCCCACGGCAGCGGAGCAGGTGCCAGCCCGGCTCACGCACTCCGGATTTAATAAAGATCCACAGTGCTGCTGCTGAAAAGTGAATCAGTCCAGTCCTGCTTGATCTCTCCCTCCCTTTCAGCCCTCTCAGCTAATAATGGGCACATGGAAGTGATTAACAGAGCCTCGTGTGGCTGTTCCTTGTTGTTTGTGCTCCCTCAACGTGAGCTTTATCTCCCAGCACGAGGGGGACGTGTTTGGCACGTTGGACCCGCCAGCTCTGCCAGCTGCAGGGAGAGCACCAGCTCCTCCCCACGCCCCTGGAGCAGGGAATTTCTGATTTTCTCCTGGTGATAAATGCGTGGCTTTAACAACCAAGATAAGCTCAGTCTTTGCCTGCTCTGTACAGTCTTTGTGTCGCTTTTCCTTTGCTGAGCAATGCCTGAGGTGGGTTTCATCCTGAGCACATTCTTGTGGCCCTCCGTGTCCTGCCATCCATCAGCCAGTCCTGGTAGATCCATGTCAAATGCCAAAATTGAGGATAGAGGGGAAAATCAATGAAAATCTTAGAAAACTTTCCATGCCCGTTAAGAAATCTCATTTTCTTTGACAAACGTTTGCTAGAAAGTTGGAGCTCAGCTCCACGTTCTGTCCAGCTGGCAGCCAGTTCACAAAGTCATCCAGAAATTGTTTGGAAACCCTGTTATTGACAACAGTAACCATTAACACACCCAATGAGCTAAATAATAATGCACAGATGGGTGAAAATAAATGCAGGACACGTGTCAGTTCTACGGAAATTAAAGGAAATTAAGAATCATGGAATCACAGAATGGTTTGGGTCGGAAGGGAACTTGAAGCTCATCTTGTTCCACCCCCTGCCATGGGCAGGGACACCTTCCACTATCCCAGGTTGCTCCAAGCCCTGTCCAACCTGGCCTTGTAAGACTGAAAATATGGAATTATGAAGATGGTGAGGAATTCTGCCAGGAGCTTGTGTGGATCTCACCCAGTTTCAGATCTTGGTTAAGTTCTACCAACCTTTTTCCTTTTCTACCTTCTTTTGACCCAACTTACTCCAAACCCTCCTCAGCTGAAGAACATCCTCCTGGAAGGGCTGTGGCATGGCTAGACCTCCTCAGGGTTGTTTGCATAACTTTGGATGTGCTCTTTAAGTCTGGAGTGCTCGTTTTGATCTTTGTTTGAATAATACTTGGAGTGTTGATCCATGACGTGGTTTCCTACAGCCTCCAAAGAGGTACAAGATAATAAAAAAAGATATTGTTGGGTTTAGGGTGTTCTTTAATTAATTCTTTAATCTCTGTCTTTAACCCAGTGCTGCCAAAGCCACCCCTAAACCACGTCCCCAAGTGCCACATGTTTTCTAAACACACAAAGGGCATTTTGTGGCAGTTATGTTATAACTTAAATGATTTGGTTTATCTTTCTTTGTGGCTGGAAGTCTGAGAGCTTTTGGGCATTTCCTAAATCCATTAATTTATGGGAAGAGCACTGCTGAGTGATTGGGAGCTGGGGAAAATCCCCTCAATGTGAAAAGCTGAACCTAAATGCAGAGAATGAAACAAACGTTCATGTGCTGGCAAAATTAAATGGTTCTGTTTTCCTTTCTAATTCCTGCGTTTCTGGGAAAGAAGTGAGGAATTGTCAGTTAATAATCCATAAAAATGGTAGCAGAGATTAAAGCACAGAGCACCCAGGGCCATCACATCCATCCTCTCTCCCTGTTCTGAGCTTTCCACCTTGGAGGGGTGGAAACCCCCCATTTCCACCCCCATTTCCTTGGAGTTTCACCAAGCACAGCTTCACCACCTGGGAATGTTGTGGGGGCTCTCCCTCAGGGATGCACCTGCTAAGAATCACAAGGAAATCTGGCAGGACCCCATAGTATGGGAAGAAGAGGTGACCCAGCTTCTCAGCAGGAGTGGGGGACACACAAAGAGACACACAGGTGTGTGAGGACTATGGGATCCCCCCACCAAAAACCCCTTTTCCTGTCTGTTGGACCACAAAACCCAGGCAGAAGAAACACCTGGTGCTCCAAGGGTTGTTTTTCAGGTTGATAAAAGAGGAAAGGAGCAGTTTTACCATGAAGACAACACATCCCAGCAGCACCCAGGTCAGCACACATCTCCTAAGTCCCACTCTTTGTGCAAAATCAGCCTTAAAATGGGCTGAAGTTGTACCTTTGTTTAGAAATAATAAACGGCAAAGAAATGCACTCACCAGAGAGTTCTGCTCTGATCTCTGGGCTCTTCCACGTGATCTGCCCTCATCCACAAATTACAGGAGCTGATGCCTTTGGAATATTCCCTTGGGATTGCCTGGAGTGGTCTTGTCCAAGGCAGACCCATGGCTCATTTACTGGGCCAGCAATGGGTCACAAAGATCCTTTCCATGAATAAAAAAAAATCCCATTTCTGTATCAGCATAAGATTTAGTCCCTCTCCTTGTTCTGAGCGACTGATTCTGTGGAAGGAAGCGCTCAGGTATTCTGGAAATTCAATTAATTCCCTGGATCACGGGGTAGTCCTAAGACAAGGAGTTAAACTTGTTTCCTTTTCCCTTGTTTTTAAGCTCATTTTCATTGTGTCCAGAGCATAGCTGAGATAAGCTCTGCAGTAAACACACATCAGGACCACATTCTGCAAAGAAACATATTTTTGTCCTTTTTCTCCCCCTTAAACCAGGGCTTTAACTGGATCCTTGTCTAATTCTCAAGGTCATTGTTAAATATTTTAAATACTTGGTGAAATGCCAAACTATTTTCATTGCCTGAAGTTTTCTCCTTGGAGAATGCTTGCAGACAAGGAAATGTGTCATCTTCAGCAGTTGTGTCAAAGAGAAACCTGCCTTGACAAGCATTTTTGTGACTCAGGAACTTGACTGAAGTTTTATTTATATTGAGCGGGACCGAGTATCTTGGCATGTATTTAATCACCAGCAGCAGTATTTAATTTAATTTAATTTTATGTATTTCATCTCTGCAGCAGGACTGTGGTTATTATAGGTTTTATTTATTAGGGAAAAATGGTTTTATTGTTGTGCTTTGTATTAAATCTGGGCTGAAACAATCATCAGGCTTTAGATGGCCCTGGATGAAGCAGGGGAAGGCTCCTCCTGCTTTGGGCACATTCCCTCTCCAGGAACACCCACAGGGCTGGAGAAGGCAAATGGGACAAATTGAGAGGAAAGTGGATTTTTCCTTTCTTCACATCCAGTTGTGGGGAATCATTTTGCAGTGAAAGCCTCTCTCAAGCAGGGCAAGAGCTCCTTGGTGTTTTGGGTCAGGCCTTCATCTGCAGTGGAATAATAATGCCTGAGCAAGCCTGGATCTTGCCAGGTTTTATCTTTGCTCAATTTTATCCTGAGAAAAAAGGAATTAAGATCTTTCTGTGGCACCTTTCACCATCACTTTCCTTGGGGAAGGAGCTGAGGGAAGTTAAATGAGGTTGGAGTTTGCACCTGGCCTCTGCTCTGGACTAAGTGTGGAGATTGATCAAAAATGCTCAAAGGATGAATTTATGGTTGGTCTGATTGGGAATTCTGATTTGCTCAGAGGAAGGAGCAAACAGAACTTTCCAAAGCTGAATTATGAACAAGGACAAGAACATTTGTGTTCCTTTTGTGAGAGCAAGGGAGCATTATCAGTCAGAAAAAAAAAAAAAAACCAAACAAACAAAAAAAAACTTGACAAAAACCAGTCATTTTTATTTCCTTCCAAGCCCTAATTTTGATTTCTGCAGGTGATTTCCAGTGAAACTCCAAAGTCACTGGAAGCATTGGGCATTATCCCTGTTACAGGGCTGGGCTGGGCTTCATTCCCCTTGGGTTTTCCATGAAAAAAGCTGGTCAGGCAGGGAAGAGCTGCCTGGAGGTGTCTGTTCATAATTAAATAACAACAGCAATAATCTTGAGGGGTTTAATGAAAAAGGTTACAAAGAGAGAAAACAAAGATCTATTATTTTGCAACTTCTTTCCCCCTTTGTGGCTTTTCCCCCCTTCCCAGGAAAGACAAGAGTAGAAATTGGGATTCATTTCCTGCATTTCCTTGTCCTTAATGAAAATTTAGGGAGACCATAACTGACATGAGCACATTCCATGGAGTGAGGAGAGAGGAGTGAGGGGAGAGGGTGAGATTCCCAAGATTTAGCAGGTGGAGCCATCACCCAGCCCCAGAGGAGGTTGGAGCGATGCTTTTTGGGGCTCTTGGCTGTTTTGGGGTATTGATGTGGCTACAAACTGGCACAGCTTTAGGGGAGAGGCAAAAGGTGGTGCCTAAAAACCTGACTGGATAAAAACCTGACTGCCCCAAAACCTGACTGAATAAAAACCTGTCTGCCTAAAAACCTGTTCTAACCAGCAAGAGAGATGGTTCTGGGGAGGTATCAGTGGGGATATTATTTCTTTATGATCTCTTCTCTGGCCCCCTCAATATTTGTTTTACACAGCTGCCTCCAACATCTGCTTTTCATCTCTGCTCTCTGTCCATGTAGGTATTCAAAAATGCCTTCCTTCTTTCAGCTGCTTTCTGTGTCTCCTGCCTTGTCAATGAAACGTGCAGATAATTGAATTTAAAAATCACTTTAAGCAGGTTATTGAGTCTTTTACACCAAAATAATTAAAGGAGTAATGCCGGCTGCCTTCCACACAAGGGAAGATGGAGGAAAAGAGCAGGATGAGCCTGAAATTCCTCAGGAATCTGAGAGGAGACCGAAGCCATTCTGTAGTTCCAATTGGAGGTGTTTTCCCACCTTTCTACCTTTGGGATTTTAAGCTGTTTCCCAGCCCTTCCTCTGAGCGCTTGGAGCCATCAGATCCCAAGCTGTGGTTCAGCCTTGGAGCCCAGGATCCACCTCTGGAGCACTGGGGCTCCTGGGAGAGCAGCTCCCTTGGTCAAGCCTCCAGCCTTGGTGTCAGAAATCTCGGATTCCTCGGCTTTTGGCACCGGTTGGCAGGAAAATGTCTCAGTCCTGGCATGGCAGGTCCTGGCAGCTTCACCCCGCTGGGAGGGGGGGATTGCACGAGTGGGGGTTTGCAGTTATTCCATCTCCCTTTCAGCCTGAAATGCTCTCCCTCCTCCCTCCTCCCCGGGACACGCGGGGTTGTTGCTCTTGGATTAAGGAGCTGCAGCTCCGAGGCTTTTCTCAAAAGCAAATACAACTTTTGACCTCAGTGAGGAGCAGATTTTGCCCGGATCCAAGGCCAGCAGCTCCACCAGGCTCCTGATGCCTCCTCCCTCTCATTCTCACTTCACCCTCCTTGGAGAAAAACCCTTTTTCTTCACAGAAAATCCCTCTCCTTTTGATGTTTTTCCCATTCGTTTTTATCTATCTCCTTGGGCAAAGCCTGACCTTGGAATAACACCCCTCCACACTGCAGTGTCTGTGTGTTCCTGGGGTTGAGCTTCTCCTGCACCTTGGATCAGCCACAGGACAGGCAAAGCTGCATTTCCTCATGGAAGAGATCAACAGCGAGGTTTGGAACCCCAAGACTGAAAATTGGGCAGAAAATACTCCCAGGTTCAGGAAGGGTTGTCTGAAGCATAACCCACCTTCCAGCCCAGAGGAAAAGTGGGGTTTGCATCCCTTCCTTCTCCTTCTCCTTCTCCTTCTCCTTCTCCTTCTCCTTCTCCTTCTCCTTCTCCTTCTCCTCCTCCTTCTCCTCCTCCTCCTCCTGTTTTTTCTCCTCTTCCTCAGAGTTAGGGCAAACAGCCCATCATAAGGAAAGGAGACTGGAGAGAAGCTGCCAGGTTATGGCTCTAAGGTGTAGATGTCTAAAGGATGTTGGTCCCGTGTAGGGGATTTTAAGAAAAGTAACAAGGAGCAGAACTGGGGCCAAGTGGGATCAAGGTCCCCAAGGCCTGGAGGTCCCCAGACCAGCCCCGAGGTCAGTGCCCACCTGGATTCTCATCCCCTGGTTTTGTTTAGCAGGCAGAAGAAAATCTCCTGTGCTTCTGTCTCTTCCGCCATCCGAAAATGTAAACTATGGTAAAGTATCTGCTTATAGTGTGACCTCTTCACTTGAGTGGGGGTTCTGTTCTGGGGTGAATTCCAGCAAACCACAGTGTTTACAAGGAAAATGCCTTTTTTTGGTGTTCTCATGCCCGTTAAAAATCCTTGGAGGAGAAGCTGGAGAGTTTTCATGGCTCACCAAGAGAAGTTGAGGGAATAAATATTCCTACTCCACTGTTTTAAAAAATAAAAGAAAAAAGAAATTAACTAAAATCAATTTTAAATAATTGCTTGGTACCTCCTGTAGTGACGCATCTGCTCTGAGTTTTAAACCAGTGACGTGCTGGGTTTTCCACCCAAACTCAGACTTGCAGCAAACAGGAACAAACTCAGCCCTGCCAGGGCTAGGAGCTGGCAAGAGGTCGGGTGCTCCAGGTCATAATTTTTAAATTCCAGGAGGGATTTAGCCCACTCTGGGGACAGACAAACCCTTCCCGAAGGATTCTGGCTCCCCACCGTGGCAGCAGCACGAGCTGGGCTGGGGAATGTGCCAGGGGAGCAGCCCTGGAGGATGAGGCTGGAGCTGCAAGGGGAGGTGATGGACAGGGCTTGGAGCAGCCTGGTCCCGTGGAAGGTGCCCTGCCCATGGAGGGGGTTGGATTAGATGATTTTTAAAGTCCTTTCCAACAGCACCGTTCTGTGGTGGCCACTGGCAACTGGGCACTGGGAGTGGCAGCCCCTGGGAGGTCCAGCTGCTGTTCCAGGAGCTGCTTCTGCACAGGACTGGGGGAAAGGACAGCTCCTGTGAGGGACAGGCAGAGTCCCACACTTCCCCACGGCTACCCGGCTCTGTAAACAAACTTCCATGTGCCTGGGGACAGATCAGAGCCCGGGACTCCATCCCTCTGCTCCTCAGCACGCTCAGGGAAAAGCCAAGAGCAATAGATTTATGGAATCCAAACATCACAAATGCAATTTATTTACACTGCTGACGCCAAAAGGAGAAGCAGATGCTCCTGGTTTGGATGCCTGTCCAGCCTGATTTCAGGAAAACATGGGGGTCAGTGCGAGGGAAAGGGAGAAATCAAAACACCGAATGTGTCGCCCCCAGTCAGGGTCCTGGTCCATCCCTGTCACATCCTCACAGCCATGTGTGCCTGAACACAAAGCTCAGCTCTCCAGGAACAGCCTCCAGAGCCACCCCTGCATGCACAGTCCCATTTTCCCAAATTCTGCTATGAGACATCCATCCAGGATAGCTCCAGCAGGGCCAGAGGGCTGCAGGGCAGTGCAGGGCTCTGCTCACTCGTGTGGCAGTGGCTTGTCCTGATCAAACCATCCTGGGCACAAAGGAGTGGATAAACAGCCCTGGGGGATTTATCTGGCAATTGCACCGTGCAAGGGAGAGGTCCCAAAGAAGGTCTGAATAAAGGGGAATTGTGGCCACTGAAAGGTGTGCTTGGCAACCAGATGTGGCTGCGACCTGCTGCCTCCTGTGCCACATTGTGGGATCACAGACCTTGGGAAGAGACCTCAAAGCCCATCCAGTGCCACCCCTGCCATGGCAGGGACACTTTCCACTATCCCAGGTGCTCCAAGCCCTGTCCAGCCTGGCCTTGGACACTTCCAGGGATCCAGGGGCAGCCACAGCTTCTCTGGGCACCCTGTGCCAGGGCCTGCCCACCCTCCCAGGGAACAATCCTTCCCAATATCCCACCTAACCCTGCCCTCCTTCATCCTAAAGCCATTCCCTCTGTCCTGTGCTGTAGTTTTGATATTTTATGAGCTTCTTGGGTGCAAACTTGCTGAATTTTTTTTCTTCATATGGGAAAACTTACTTTCAGCACAGAATTCAATAAACATCTCTGAGCTGTGTTTTTCAAGGACACAGGTGGTGTTTGGCTGTCCTGTCTCCCACATGGAAGATGTAGATCTTTCTCTCTTTCTTAGCTAATGATGTGGACAATTGAATTCTAAGCATTCTGGCATTCCTGTACTGAGCATAAAGAAGAAAACATCTAAGCTCAGTACCTGAGCACATATAACCAACTCCTTTTGAACAGTGGAGTCATTTTAATAAATCATATCAAGCCTTCTGATACTGGAGTCAAAAAGTCCCGATTCACCACGGAGCAGCAACAATTCTGTGCCTACTGCCTCTGCCCAAAATGCCCAGGCAGTGCCAGAGAGGTTTTCCTCCAAAGCCGGGTTTTCCTTCGGGCTGGTTTGAGGCTCCTCTCCCGGCAGAGGGCACGATGTCCCAGCGAGAGCGGCGATCCGGCCCGGGAGCGATCCCAGGGATGATGCAGCAAACAGCAACAAAACCCCTCCGATGGGACATGTGGGACACGGCGTGTCCTGGGGGTGGCCAGGGCCACTCACTGCTCCCAGCCCGCGGCCAAGCACCTTCTCGCCCTTTCGGGAGCGCTTGGTTTCGGTATGAAACAGCCCCGCACGTCCTTTAAATGGCATTCAGAGAAAAAACTGTGAATTCAAGAAAATGGAGCCAGCATCTGTTAGAGGAAACCGAATTGCCGCTAATTTTCTGGAATTTTGACCTCAAAAGAGCAACATTTCCCAGGAACATTCAACGTCTTCTAACGTGATTTACTGCAGGGAGCAAACCCATCTCAATTCAATCGGCTCTGTGGGTGGTGTGAGGTCTAAATCCAAGTATTTGGATTATCAATGCTTCAGAAAACTCACCATTAGTTGTTAAAAAATACCTTCCTGTCCAAGTCTTTTCTTCTCCCTGGATTATTATCAAACTTTCTTTGAAAGAGATTTCCCAGCAAAAGTAGGAGAAAAATTCCCTTCTTGCCTTAATCATTAAGTAAAGTAAACATGCTGTGTAACCTCAGCTCTAATTTTAGGATTTTGGTCATTCCTATGACACGGGAATTTCCCTTTCATGAGCACCATTATGTATATGTTCCAAAAATTCTTTTATTTCACCTTTCTGCTCTCATGGTGCTGCTGCAGTGATGCAAGTCCTGGCTGGCACTGACTTACAAGCAGTGAAATCTAAACCACTTTTCTTCCAAGAGGCAACGTTTACACAAACCTGATGTCCTGGGAAATCCCCTCGTGAGAGGGAAATGCTTCTTTCAGCTGCTCCATCCCAGCTGGGACCTGCCCATCTGTGCTTCCATTGGAATTCCCTGTTGCAGGGATGGGTGTCTCTCCCTGCACCTCAGAAAAGGCTTTTGTGGTCCTGGAGAGGATGGGTTGGGGGTGTGGGGCAGGAAACAGCTCCAAGATAAACACAGGTGGTCCGGAGAAGCTGTGGCTGCCCCATCCCTGGAAGTGTCCATGGATGGACAGGGCTTGGAGCAACCTGGGATAGTGGAAGGTGTCCTGCCCATGGCAGGGGGTGGATTAGATGACCTTTAAGGATCCTTTCCCAGCCAAACCATTCCATGATTTTGTGATTCCAAGCTCTTGGCAAAGGCAGATTCCGAGCTCTTTGGCAGAGAATGACCTGGTGCCACAGCCACAGCAACATCAACCACCAGGAGCCAGCCAGAATGACTCAGGGAATCATATCCAAGTGGAAAATAAAAATAGCTCATGTGCTTTAGCTGAACTGTAGAGAAGCCCTCTTTATTTCAAGGATTTGGAAACTTCAGATGAGGATGTGAACAAGGGGAATGGAGGGTCTGTCCTTGACTGCAAAGTGCTTTGGGTGTCCCAGCCATGCAGATCTCCCCCAGCCTGGTGCTCTGCCCCAGAATTTCCCTGTGGAGCGTTCCCTTCCCTTTCAGCCTGACCAGTGCCACAAAGCCCAGCTGCCCTCAGCAGGGACATTGGGCCACCAGAGGATCTCCAAGATCACAGCACCTAACCTGAGCTGCTCCATGTGCACGGGTGGCACCAGCCAAGGGAAAAGCCAAAGGCTGCTCATTCTCCTGGGAAATCACTTCCTCCCTTTGCTGTGCACAGGGCAGCTCTTGGCCCTGGACAGCAGGAAGGGATTTCCCCCACAGCACCCATGAGTAGCACAGCAAAACCACCAGCATCCCCTGGTCTTGCCTGGTGTCTTTCTGCTGGCAGGGGGAACTCTTCCATTTATCAGTTTGATCATCCTGTGCAGGGTTTTGTTTCCTCTCCATCTGCAAAGGTGATCAGAAGTGGGGCTGAGGGGGACCAGCTGGCAGGAACTGCACCACAGCAAAACTGTGACTCTGCTGAGATGGGACTGGAGATAGAACATCCCCCGTGTCACTGGGTTCTCACTGTCCCTCTTTGTCAACCAAAGAGCCAAATGTGGTCTACATGTTCATTATAAAACCTTGTCAATGTGGGCTGTAACAAAATAATAGTGTCCTCTAGACTTCTCTTGCAGAACCTCAGTGAAAATACATAAATAATGTCCAGACTTTAACAAAATACATTTTTATTAATTACAGCACTTCAAGTAACATTTTGTCTCTCCTGGGAGTGTCTCACTTCAGGCTTCAGGAGCAAGAACAGGTTATCACAGTGCATCAAGTTATTAGCACATCTTTCCTGCTGACAGGATCAGCTTTGATTGGGAATGTTCATCCAAGGGTTTAATTGACTTGATTACATTTCTGCTCTGCTTTAACTGATCCCCAGCCCTTGGCAGAGCTCCTTTTGCATCTCCTGAGAACCAAAGTCAGCACTCAGCACTCACTGCTGGTGCTGCAGCCATGAGCTGGGAATGGCAGAAAGATCTGGGAATGGCACAAGGATTTGGGGATGGCAGAAAGATCTGGGGGTGGCAGAACACCTGACAGAAGTTCAGTTTCTCCTCACCACAGTCTGTACCTGGAGCTCCCGTGTGAAGTCAGGAGGATTTGGAAGTGCCCATGGCCATGTGTGCATTGGGCAGTGTCAGAGGTATCTGGAGCACTCCGTGCTTTGCTGATAAAATCCCTGAGTGTTGAGGAAATCCCAGGAATCACCAGCTGGGGAACAGCTCTCACACACACACCCAAGCCCCAGTGTGGGTAGGACGTCGGTGGCCGTGATCTTCCACACCACTGCCAGGGAGGTGGGACAGCCCTGCTAATCCCAGCAAATCCCTCCTTGCCTCTAAACCCACAGCCATGGAATCACTGGAGATGCATCTGGATGCAGTGCATGGAACCCTCCACACAGGGGGGTTCTCAAACTCTCTCTCCTAGGGCTGAAACAAGCAGCTGCATTCCAGCTTTCCAACCCTTTATTTCTAAGAAGGATGTGAGAGAAGCTTTTCTGTTACAACCTCCCAAGAACATGTCCCAGGAATGTTCCAAGGTGTGGCATCTCAGCCCAGCTCTGTGCCAGGAACTCTCCAGGTGGGGCTGATGCCCTGAGCCCACCTTGGACATCTTGGTGCTCACCTTGTCTCTCCATCCCACCCGCAGAGCCTGGGGGTCACCTGAGTTAGGAATATTTTAGGACATAGATCCTGTCTTCAGTAAACAACTACACAACTCTTGGCTCAACAGATCCCTGAGGAAGCCTTTAAGCACCCTTTTTATACAAAAAATAGTGGGGTTGATTCACAACCATGAAATGCTTTTTGTTTCACCTGTACAGTGAATAAAGTCTAAGTAAACATGCACCAGCTGTGGTGTTTCAGTGCCAAGGGGCTCCTCAGCCCCAGACTCTTCTCAGGAATAGCTGAACAGCACCAGGAATCAGGAAGGTTTAAACTCCCTGGTTAGCCTTGGTCCTGGTTATTGAACAGTTTCCAAACAGTTTGGAATTGCGTTGAAGGGTCTTGTGTTGTTCCAGCATTCCCAGAAAGAACACATCCTACTTGGATTTGAGTCTAGACCTGGGAGACATGCTGAAAAATATCTTGTAGTAGATGTACACGTTGGTAATCCTCAGCAGAATTCCCAGGATGTAGCTGAGGGACCGGAGCAGGGCGGCGGCCGCGCCGGAGAGGTGGAACAGGAGTCCCAGAGGCCCGCGGGAGGGAGCGGGGGCACCGCCGGCCCTCAGGTGCTCATCCACGAGGAACAGGGCACACTCCACGGCCACCAGCGCCCAGATCACCCTGGATACCAGCCTGGCGTTCCTGACTGTGCGCAGGGGCCGTGACTCCGAGGGCAGGAAGGTGATGGCGTAGGCCTCGAAGGCCACGCAGCTGAGCAGGACGCAGCTCACGTGCGCGTTGGCCGTGAGCAGGATCCGCGCCACGGCCGGAGAGACGCCGCCACCAAAACTCCCCAAAACCGCGTCAGAAACAAGGCTAAGGAAAACCAGGATGTCCGCCTGGGCCAGGCTGGAAATGAGGACTGCAGTGGACTTGGAGGAGACCTTGGCAGACTGCAGGAGGATCATGGTGTACGCGCTGCCCAGCAGCCCCAGGAAGGTGCTGACAGCGTTGGAGGAGGACAGGACGAGGTATTGGATATACTTCAGTGCCAGGTATCTTCTGAGATCTTTCATGTGGTCTCTCTCCATTGAAATGCCAGATAGGGAAGAATACCTGGAATGCATATTAAAAAAACCCCCAGTGATTAAATGTAAAATTAGCAGGATGGATTCTAGGCAAGCTATGATGGACCTGCATTTGTACAGATGAGAGATGATGCCAGCTCAGGATCTGAGCCTGTACTTACACACTCATATCATAAACAGGAATGAAGTCTGTAAAGTGCCTGGATATTTTTAGGCAGCAGCATAATTTCTCTAATCTTGCACTCAAGGGGTGTAAGTGTGAATTGTCCCTGTCCCTGAAAGGGAGGAGCCAGAAAATGATAAGCTGCAGTTCCTAGAAAATACTAAAATCATCTCCAAATTCAGTTCTAACAAATAAACAAGGAAATTGTTATCTAATTAGGAGAGAGGAGATAAGGAAGAACAATGTGGGTTTCTCACAGATAAAGCAAATTGATTGAGCCCAGCTTCCTGCTGTAGCAGGGTGATCAATCCTGGTGGGAACCAGCCAGTGTCACATAGCTTGAATTTTCTGAAGAGTTTCAATATTGTTTCATGAGGCATTTTTAGGGAGGAGCAAGGTAAGAAATGTGGCCTAGGTGAAGCTGTGGTTATGTCATACACAGCTGGATCGAGGGAAGGCTCATTCTGAGGAATTTGAAGAATGATGTGTCAGGTGGGGCTCTGCAGAGATCTCACATTTTGTGGTTTTCATGAACTGCAAGAAGGAACTCAGCAGAATTTAGGCCTTGGCTGAGGTGTGTGACCAGTTTTGATGCCAACAGCTCAAAAAAGGTGTCACTGGAGAAGTTTCAAGGAGGCTGATCCTCAGAGATTGAGCCGAGCGTAACAATTCTATTTCTCTCCTATTGAGCAATTATCTCCATATGTAAATTCCCAGAATTCCCAATGTCAGCACCTTGGAGCTGGTGTTACAGAGCTTTTCCAGTGCATTACCCAGCAGGTCTGGGTGGTTGCTTAAGTCATTACCTGGGTCTAATTCTGCTGGGATGGTGGGAAGATGATAATCCCGAGTGATTCCCACAAAGGGTACGGAGCCAGGTTTTTGAGACTGGGATTTCATTGCTTGTAGAGACTTGGCTGGTACCAGGTTGACTCATCTGCGATTCACATGTGCCTGTTCTCCTTTGTCTCTGAAGTGTCTGATCCAACTTGCTGAAGGATTACTTTGGGGAAGAAGTAGGAAAAGATTTCTCCCTGTATTTCAGCTGAGTCAACTCATCCTGCCCTCCCTTCCCACAGTGATTAGGTGGAAAAACAATTCTGCATTTTGTGGCAAAAGTAAATGATCTTAGAGGTCTTCTCCAACCTTAATGAATTCATGATTGGTTTGACCCTTTGTTTTGACACAGACACAAAAGCAATTCCAATCTAATGGAACAAACCCTGAACCCACAACGTGGAACTTGTGCAAGTCCCCAGCTCCAAGAGGAGAACCAAGCCATGACATGTACAGCTGAATCCTGATTTATCTTCTTATCCTCAAGTGAGTTACTCCTTTGAAAGGTACATTAAGAATCTCCTGTCATTTTTTTTTCTTGCAGCCTATTTCTGTGTCCATTTTCATTAATTCTATTTTTGAGGAGATAAATTACATGCCTTGATAAAGATCTTTGCTCATTTTGGGACCACCATCCAAGAGCTGGACTTACAGCAGATCTTGTCCATGTGGAGCATTTGAACTCAGAGCTTCTGGACTTTGGGTCCTACCTCACCCCAGGGTTTGGTGATGAGTCCAAGGAGGAGCGTCAGGAATCAGGAGCAGCTGGATAAGCCAGGGGAGGTGCCCAGGGCGGAACCCTGAGGAGCTCAAAATGTTTCTCCCATCCTCCCTTCTTGAAACTTGAGTATTTTCCGTAGTGCTGCTGGCATTTTCTGAACACCACAGTGTCCTTTGGAAAGGAACTGGAGCTTCTGGCTGAAAGATGCCTTCCTGCTTTCTGCAGGTGACAACCAGAGGCACCCATCCCTTCATTCCACGGCTGCCCCTCGAGGCAGGATCGCTGCCAGGGCTCCCTCCAGCTCTTCCACGCTGTAATTTAAGGGTTAAAACCGGCCTCCAGAATGCAGCAGAGCGAGGTTTGATTTCCTCCTTCGCCTCAGGGGATTGAGATGTTTATCTCGTGGGTGGGTAGGGATTGCCCTCGTGCCTCCGAAGGAATCTGGGCACAGTGTGAGAGGGCAGGTGACAGCGCTGGCCAAGGGCCGGGAGCAGGAGCCCCGTGGGTCACCGCACAGGCACCTGCACGTGTCTGACAGGGAGGAGACATCCCAGTCCCTGGCACTTGCTCCAAGAGCTGTTTGGATTCATCTGCTCCTGTGAGTGGAGCAGAGCTGGGAGATGTTCCCAGGTGCTGGAGCTCCGTCCATGGAGAGCTCCAGAGGCTCCTGGCAGAGTTTTGGCACTGCCAGTGCACACCCCCCATGGGGACACGGGCTGGGCTGTGGCAGGAGGAGGCAGGGAATGCTGCCCACCCCACAGGGATGCTGTGAGGGCACAGCCCCTGGTCCTGTAGCCAAATCAGTGCCTGAGAACGCCCTGGGCATGGCACTGGTCAGACACAGCCTCTGCACAGGGAAGAGAAAGGTAAAATCGGGTGCAGAGCAGGTGCATGAAGAGAGCACAGGCAGGGGCTGAAGCCACAAACTCCTCCTGTGTGGCTCAGCTGAGCTCCCACTGCCAGGATCCCCATCCATGGCTTGCTCCAGCTGGGAAATCCCAGCAGCCCACAGAGACATTGGGTGAGGAGAGAGCAAACCCTTCCCTCTGCCTGCACCTGGGCAGGTGGGATCACCCCTGGTATGGGAACAGGAGTGGGGAGCTGTGAAGGAGGAAACCTGAGCTTCACCCATTCATTCACAGCTTTCACAGCAGCTCCTGTGGCTTGTGGTTCAGGTCACCCACAAGAGGATTCCTGCACATGGACAGGGACACTTGGACAGTTTTTGGTCAGATGAAATCTAAGTTCAAGGTGACAAAAGGTTTCCTGAAACAACATTGGTGTTTTCAGTGTGCTATTTTTTTTATCTCCACAGAAATCTCTCCCGACACACTTCCCAAATCCCAGTTAATAATAACTCCTCATTTGTCAGAAGTACACTGTTGTAGTCTAAGGGGTATCCAAAAATATCTCCTGCTCTTAAACAAGTAATTCCTTTCAAAATTCCTCCTGGAATGATGTTAAAGAACATAGAGAAGAGGAGAAAAAATTAAAAAGGCAGATTAGCACTGAATATCCTGGCCGTAATGAGGTGCTATTCCTTATTTGAAAAGGAAAAATACTTACATTTGCTGGAAGAAGCAGCCAGGGATAGTTTTCTGCATCCCTGCACTCTGTGTGATGTCTCAGCAGATCTGAAATGTGCCGTTTCCCTTGGAGTGATTCCTGGTTTTTATACAGAGCACCCCGTGTTCGGCTCCACGTCAGAGCCGGGGCCACGGGATTTGTTTTGCTGGGCAACTTCCTCCAGAGCTGGTTTCACAAGGATTACTCACTGGGATCGTGGTGCCCATTAACTTTCAGCTGTCTGGAAAAACTGATGGCCTGAGTGGGAAAGGAGTCCCAGACACTTCCTCACACACGGATGACAGGGAGCGATGCCGGGCTTGTCTGGGCGCTGCCAGCACGGGAGAAAAACCCTCCGAGCAGAGCAGGGATGTCCCTGGCACGGCTGGGCTGGGCTGTCCCGAGTGTTTGTGTCGCTGTCGCCCGGGATACCCCGGTCTGGTGCTGCTGGCGCTGCTCCCGCTCCTCATCGCTCTCCAGGTCAGAGCCAAGTTGGGAGAGGAGAGGAGAGGAGAGGAGAGGAGAGGAGCATCCCACAGCCGCTGTGGGAGCAGCAAAGGGACACAGCCCCAGCCAGGACACGGAGCACAGCCCCAGGCTGGGGGTGGTGATCCCGTGCCTGCAGCCACACATGGAAACAGAAAATGAAAGGCACTGACGCTGAGGGGCCACTGCCTGTCCCACACCAGCCCTGCCCTTCCCTCAGCGCTTCCCGAAGCCACGGAGAGCTGTGGAAGGATAAAGCAGCCCAAATTCCAGGTGCTGCAAAGCCCTGGCACTGCTGTCCCCACCTGAGGTGGTGCAGGGGAGGAAGCCCGGTGCTCTCCTCCTCACCTGGAGACATCTGCCAAAGGCACCCTTGGAAATAGGGATTGGGCTGGGTGGCAATTCATAGAATTTGTGCTTGTGTTTAACGTGTAAATATTCATTTTTGTATTTGATTCTAAGAAGTGGGCTTTGCCAGGGACTCTCCATAGCATTTTTGTGTCTCAAAACTTCTACTATGCTTCACAACTTCTATTATCTTTTACAAGTCCTATTCTATTTCACAACCTCTGTTGTATTTGCTTATTTTGTTTGCGTGCAACGATGATACAACGGAACCAGCAGCCGCAAGAGCACCAATTCTGCAAACTGTCCACACTTTTGTCAGCAGCTCAAAATTTCACAATGACAGATAAGATGGGGACAGATAAGATGAACCCTCCATCTCCCAGGGCACCACCCTCTTGGTGAGAGCTTCCCCTGTGCCACCCACCCTGTGAAAGCAGCAGGAAACTCTTTTTTGGGGTTCCACTGTTCCACCAGCCATGGGGAAGGTGCTGGAATTTAATCAGCTCTCTCATTTAATCAGTTCATCTTTGCCTCCCCATGGCTGGCGGCTCCTCCTTGAACCACCCCCTGGTGCTTCCACAAACAGAACAAACACAGCTTTCCCAATTAATTTCTGTTTGCTGGGAGCTGGTTCCCAGTATTTTTCCATAACCTGTTTATTTTGTGCTACACCTTTGTTTGAAGGCTGTGCCCAGCTCCCTACAATGATTACAGTGCCCTTTACAGCTGAGGACTTTCTCTTTTTTTTTTTTTTCCTCAGCTACTGAAGTTAATTAGAATTCAGCACTACGTAAGAAAATTTCAGGTTTCTTCTGTCTGAATCACTTCACTTTTAATTCATGAGGGTTTCCAGCACTCTTCCCGTAGAAGAAGAAACCTCATAGAACCACAGAATAATGGAATCACAGAGTGGTTTGGGCTGAAAGGGATTTTAAAGCTCATCTCACCCCAGCCATGAGCAGGGACACTTTCCACATTCCCAGGTTGCTCCAAGCCCCATCCAGCCTGGCCTTGGACACTTCCAGGAATGGGGCAGCCACAGCTCCTCTGGGCCCAGGGAAATTACATCACCTGAATATTTTGTATTTTTAGGAAGCTTTTTTAACACACTTGACGATTTCGAGGAAATTGAGGGAGGACAATTTTCTTTGCAAATAACCCTGCAGGTCCTACAAAGCAGGTCCTGATTCCTGTTCCTTGGTGCTTATCCAGTTATCAGGTCCTGCTGGTGCCAGCTGCCATCCTGATCCCTGGGCTGGTTGATGGTTCTGCTACTGAAGTCTGGGCTGCTCTTCTCATGCTTTACCTCGGTTTTATTTTCTCTTGGGTTGTTTGAGAAACCAGAACAGTTCCTGTCAGATCTTCCCCTGAGAAGTCCTGGTTTTCCCCTCCTGAAGGGTCTCCTGCCCGGACATCTGACTCAACACCATTTCCCATCTTTATTATCCTCAGAGAATGTGCATTTCTTCAGCACTTTTTGTGATTCCCCCTTGAAGTTCTCCACAATTCCGCCTCTCCCTCGCCTGCAGAGTTCAAGAAGCTCCTTCTCAAAGTCAAACCCAGCTGAATGATTGTATCTCCTGGCTGGAAAAGGGAGAAGGAGAAGCCAGGGAAGTATTTGCAGGTATGAGGAGGGCTTGGGTGACACAGGGCAGAGTCTGGAGGGCAGGGGTGACCTGTCACAGCTCCCAGTGCCACCAAGCCACAGCCAGAGCTCCAGTGGCAGCAGAGCAGCAGGAGGCTGCCCAGAAGTGCTGAGCTGAGCTCCCTGCCCTTCCTGATGGGAAAACAGCAGATCCTGCCCGCTGGAGAAGCAGGAACTGGCAAGGGCCAGCCCTGTCCCTGCAGGCTCAGGTGAGGATGTCTCTCAAAAACATGAGTTTCCCATTTTCACCTTTTCAAGGAATTCATCAACAGAGGAAATCATCATCTCGCTTGTTTTATTGCCATTATTCTCCATTTTCAGGGTAGAAAAGGAAATGAGCTTTTAATGAGAGCAAATGAGGGATAAAGTATTACTAATGGAATGTTTATGCCTTGTGGACAGTAATTCCAGCCATAAAACAGGATTTCATCAGCCTCTTCTCAAGAACTGGCAGAAAATATTTCCTTGCATGGAGACAGAGACAAGGCTGATGGCACAATCCTTTTTGCTAAGGTGTAGAATGGATCAAGATTACAGAAAATATGCATAAAGAAGTGGTGGTGATTCATAAAACCGGGGGAAGGACTCGGTGCGAGACATTTAATGCAAATCTCAGTGTGTTCTGGCTTCCTCCCTCACTAATTCCCATTTCCAATGTGGAAATAATCGTGGAACAGCACTTTGGGACATGCCCTTCATCCAGGAGCTGAGGTGGAAACTCCCACTGCTGCCCTTAGCTGAAGTTTTGGGAATAGCTTGAACAAGTTTGGGAGTTCTGAGCTGACAGCTCTTCCAAGGAATTGTGCAGGGAGGGCTGAGCTCCTCGGGGCTCCCATCCTGCAGAGCTCTGCCCCTGCCTGCTCCAACCCCTCCCAGGAAATCCATGGAGCTCCTGGATTGCTCCCCGTGCATGGACAGACCTTTGTGGGGTTTCTTTCTGCTCCTGCCGGGGTTTCAGCTCCGCCTCTCTGCTCAGATCAGTCTGGCTCCAGTTAAACCCGTGCTTTCCTTTGAGTCACAGCATTCCACTGCCCAGCTCATCCCCAGGGATGGGGCTGGCAGGAATTTCCCTGGAAGCCACAGATTTCCTCTGTTTTCTGCTGAGCTCATCCCCCTTCCCCACCCCCAGCTCACCCCATCCTGGCTGGGCTGTCTCCATCCCCACCAGAGCAGGGAATTATTTCTATACAGGGACACCCTCAGCCACAGATTTTGTCACTTTTACCATTCCAGGGCTCTCCCCATCTCAGCAGGAGGGAGCCAGAGGCAGTGTGAGGCTGGGATTCATCCAGGACACGGTGCCAGGGCCACTTCCACAAGGAGGTACCAGCCCAGAGGGGCTCAAGCAGAAGTGATCTCATCCCAAGGCTCATCCAACGCAGATTTACCTGGAGTAGGACTTCTCCAACTTTTTCTTTTACACCATGTTGTAAAGTGAGAGCAGAGCAAACACTCATTGCAGTGGTGGGGGGTAAATGCAAAGTCATTGGGAAAACCCCAAAGGAGCTTTTGGGATTGGAAAAGGACAATTGGAGCATGGCAGGGTTGGAGCAGGTGAAGCCTGTGCTGAGCAGGGATCTCTGAGAGCTCCCTCAGAGCCCAGCTGGGAATCCCAAACCACCAGGGACAGCTCCAATGCCACGATCCATCTCCATCTGGACCATCACACAGAGCAACCCCTCCTCACAGGGAGCTGGAACCAGTGCATGAGGAATTACTGGTCCCACAAATCTCTCCTGTATGAACATCGGTTCTCTTCAGCTGGCAGGGGCAAAGTTGTCAAAAAGAAAAAATTTATTATTTCTTTAACAATCCTAGGAGCTATTTTGGGTGTTATTGTTGCGTGAAAGAATAAAAGAGGAAACAAATTCTGTGCTATGTCCATGCAATTCCCTTATCAGTGAATGTGTTTGCTTTGGACAGATAACAGGAATTAGGAAAATGTTTCCTAGTGGGACTACACGGATAAAAATAACTTCCATAGAAAATCACCTGATTAAGAGAGTGACCCAAGTGTGCTGCTTCAAAACTTTGGGAGATCCCAAGCTGCCAACCTGGGAAAATCCTTCTGGACCATGAAAATCCTCAGTTCCCTGCAAAGGCCAATTAGGGTTTGGGGGTTTTAGGGCAAAGAGCTGGGACATCTGTAGCTCCTGTGCTCCAGGGAAATGGGAGGAAATAGAGGAAAGTGTTGGTTTCTGCTCAAAGAAATTCTGGTCATCAGTGCAAGTCGGTATCAGGATTTCCAGACCGTGTCACTTGGCAGGTGCCAAACTCTGCTGAAGCTGATGAAAGGTCTGGGGGCAGGGGGAGAACCACAGCCCTGAAACGGGGCATTGCCACAAGTTTGGTGGGGCTATTTAGGGCCTCGTGAGGGTTTTTCAGAAGAAACTGCCTTTCCCTGCCAGCTGAAGCTGCACAGGAGGTGTCACCTGTGTCCCCACAACCCCAGGGCAGTGCCAGCAGCCACCACCACAACCTGCACAGGGAAGGCTGAAGGATTCCCAGCTTTCTGAAGTTCTTGGGGATTTGCTCTTCCCTCTCTTTTGAAGAGAGGAGTGGGACATGGAAAACAGGACCTGTGAGGCACCTGCTGCTCCTGGCAGTGGCTGTGGGGACAGAAGTTCTGGAGGGATCACGGCAGGGATGGGCCGGGTGTTGTCCTCACACAGCCCGATGGATTTGCTGCACCAGCTACTCCTTCCCAGATCTGTCTGGAACACAGAAATTAAATCCAAATACTGATGCTCCTGTTCCATGGAGTCCTGCTGCACCTCAGGAAAAAGCGTTGTGGGAAAAATCAGAAGGAAAACACAGCATAGAAAGAATAATGGGAATAAAGCACAACTAAATAAATAATGAGGCAGGGCAAGCCTTAACTGAACTAATGGCTTGTGGTTCCTGCAGGGAAAGGTTGAGAGCTGGGAAAACATCTGCCTGATGCTTTTATATTTCTGTTCTAATATTTAAAGGCAGGGATGAGAGGCTGAAATTTGATTTTTGAAGCAATAGAGAGACTTGATTGTGGATGGATTAATTATAAGATAATGCAGAAATCATTTGTCAGCCCGGAAGCTCAACAGAAGTAGAGCTGATGTGACTCAGAGGGGCTCAGATGGCCAAAAAGGACCAAATTTGATGATGTAGGGTCTGCAGGGAGCTGGAGTCAGCCAGAAATCTCTGAGATTGCACAGAAATCCAAATTGTCCCCGGAAGGGGCTGGGGCTGGGGTCAGTCCAAGGTCACTCCTAAGCCTGACCTTGCAAAGCCAGCAGGGTTGTGATGCACAGACAGGCACAGACTAAACACACAGAGCTGTGCTGGGGTGATTTATATCTGTGGGTCCTCACACTGTGGCAAAATTGAAACAAAATCTCATAAAAATTATTTTAGGGAGCTCAAAGAATGTTGGGGAAAGCCCCAAATCCACTGGTGGCACTGACTGGAGTGAGCTGCACCCTCTGACTCACAAATGATGGCTCAGAAGCAGAACAAAGAGGGTTTCAGGGGTTTTTGGCAATGGGTGATGAACTCCAGGCTGCAGCAGGTGGTAATTACAGGAATCCTTCAGCTCCCTGCTCCTCAGCACTTGGAAATCCATTGGAAAGGGTTAAAAAGTCGTTAATTCCAACAGAATCCTGTCCCAGTTTTGCAAAAGCTCCACTGATATCAGAGTTATTTATCAACCCCCCATCAGAGTTTTTCTTTGCTGGCAGTATTTTTGTGTTTTGTGGGATGTCCAAATGGATGGAAACATCCAAGTCCCCTTTGGCCTTTAAATTGCCCAAACTCAGCCTAAATATGGTCATAATTCTTGAAGATAATATATTTATATATAAAAATTTGAGTTATTAATATGAAGTTATGCATTTAAGTGCTGCTGGGTTGAGCTGGAGATCAACACTCCTTAATCACGTTTGGAATGATCCCAAAAAACATTCCAGAAACTGTGATCCCAGTCCTGACTGTCCCCAGCAGGGACTGACAAGGGACACCAGCCTGGGCTGGGGTTGTGCCCAGCCTCCCCCACCTCCTGGAGCACCAGTTGAGACATCACTGATCACAAGGGAGATGGTCTTTTGTGTGATATAATTTAATTTTTTTTTTTTTTTTTAGGAAGAAAGCTTTCCCACTGGCTGCCCCTGTCCTTTCCCAGCCCAGGTCAATCTTCCATTTTAAAGCCTATTCCTATTCCATTTTAAAGCCTATTCCTATTCCATTTTAAACCTATTTTATGGGCCTGGGCTGCACAGAGCAGTTGAATCACGGTGGAAAAAGAGTAAAAACCTTCTCCAATGAGCATTAAAAAAACCCTGAGAGAGCCATTCTCAGCACATGAGATAAAGCAGGCAGTTATATAATTGAGGAATGATTCAGAGCCCACAAGAAGCGTTTTTGGGCTGATCAGGAGCTGATAGCTGGCCTGGCCCGAGAGCACATGCCATGAAATCCAGGCAGAAAGGATGGGACAGAAGTTTTGGAGCAAACAATGGGAGCAAAAGCAGCTCAGTGTGGTGGTGTAGGGTGGTACAGACCACACAACTCCTCGCCCTGATGGAAAATGTGAATTATTTTCAGGCAGATCTCCCTGCAACATTCAGGAAATGAGAGGTTGTAACGATTAAAACCAAAACTTCGGTTTCATAAAGATTTCTGGTGATATCTGCTGCAATCTGCTGTAGAAGCAGAGCTGCAGGAGGGCTGGAGGTGGGCACTGGTGCTGTAGAAACATCTTTTCACAAATTCCTGATAAGTTATCTGCCCTTAACTCTGCACAAAGGGCCTGGTTAAGTCAGCACTCATCAGGGGCTTTATCTTTTGCATTTTTCCTTTCAAGTCAACAAGAAAACAAAGAAAAAAAACCCATCAAGATGAGAACTTGAGCGCTCAAAGGACAGGAAGTTTCTGACACTCTTTCCTGTGGTGTTTTTAAGCAAACACTTTGCATATCTGATGCTCCAGATCCTCTTCTGGAGGGCTCAGCTCTTGTTGTCTCCAATTCTCCAGCTGCAATTGCAAACCCTGCTCCTGAGGAGCTGGGAATGAGGAATTCCTTGAAGAGGAACCAGAATGTTGCTGGCACTGTGTGCTCCCATTTATTCTGCTCCAGAGTTGAATTTTTGGGCTGGCCTTGGCTGCCCTGACGTTTCCCTTGGCTGAGGAACCCAGGTGTGTCCAGCCCAGGTTCCATCCTGTCTTCTCCTTTCTCCAACAGCTTGATTAGGCTCTTCCATGTTACTTTGGCTGGTTTTTAATCATATCCTTCCAAGGTCTTATCTCTCTCCCCACCCATGCAGGGTCCATCTGATACTTGTGTTGCTTTGGGAGTTCAAAGCCCAGGACTGAGCTCCAAGGCTGCTCCAGGTGATCTCAATTTGGACTTGGGGCTTTCCCTGTCAGTCAGTAACAGAATCATCCTCCTGCTACAGATCATTCTACCACCACACAGAGCTCAGAAATCCAGGAATATTATCCTAAAAGGAAGCAAAATGGCAACTTGGGCACATGGTCTTGGCTTGGCAGTGCTGGGTCATGGTTGGATAAATGATCTTCAGGGTCTTTTCCAACCTAAATCATTCCATGATTCCAGTTCCCCTGATGGTTAATGTGAAGCAGTTGAAAAATGAGGTTTCTCCTGGGAAGTTGGTGTTGGCCTTGTGTTCCCCAAGACTTCCCAGGGTAAACTGGGAATGAGAACAGAGAGCACAGGTGCAAATAAAATAAAATGGGAATAATTAAAAGGTTAATCCCATGGCAAAGTATGTTTGATCGTCAAATATTAATTATGGAGGTTTAATTACCTGGCATTTCTTCTTAATAGCTTTCAAGGAAAATCTGATTTCCACGTGGCTGTATCTCCACAATTTAAATGGAGCTGTTCAAATGCAAGGCAGGATTTGCATCCTGATGGATTTTTCTTGAGAAAAGCCTCTGGCAGGGGCTGCAGTTTTATTTCAACATGGGCTGCTGAACAGGATCTCTGGGATTCTGTGGAAAATACTAGATGTGTGGTCTGTCCCAGATAATTCTCTGGCCATCCTCAGATCCTGAGCATCATTTTAATATCACTTTGCACTCAATAAATACAGGCTCCAACTTTCACCAATGACAGCTGGACTTGGGGATCTTTGAGCTCTTTTCCAATCTTGGTTATTCTATGAGTCATTAATTCACATTAATTTGCCTCTCTGTTTAGATTTGAACAAATTTCCAAGTTCTACAAGCCCTAAAAATAATATTGATGCCAGAAGTCCACTTACTTTCATGCTGTTTATTCCAATCCCTTTCCAAAAAGAGAATGCCAATTTGCACAGGCTGTTTGTGGCTTTTCAGTTTACTTTCCAAAAGAAGATCAAAGCAAAATTTCTCCATGAAGAACTTTTGTTTTTGTACTGTTGAGTTTTATGGGGGGAAGTTTTGTTTTCTCATCTTCCAGCAACAAAGAAGTCTGGTGGATTTTGGCATGAGAAAACTCTGCTGTCAAAAAATAATCATCAGAGAATTAAAGTGTTACTTTTGTGGGTGAGAAAGGCTCCCAGCAGCCCCAGTTGGAAGGGTTAAAGTCACTGGTGGCTTGCAAGGACCCTGACACCCAGTTCCAGTCTGAGGGTCAATAATGCACCTTTAGGTCTGCCCCATTCTGGGAAAAATATTTGGATGAAAGGATAATTCGGAGAGATTTGGAGATAATACAGATTTCCTGCCAGTTCTACAAAACCAGGAGAATTCATAGAATTTCCCAGCTCCTCATAAATGAACCATCAGGAATGGGGAAATGTTTTCAGGCTGTTTTTCCCTGTCAATGCTTCATCTGAAAGGGATGCTGAACATTCCCTGGGTGGTTTCTCTGTGAGGGGACTTGTGAAATGCTGGAGGCAGAGCTCAAGCCCAGCCCTATCTGCCCCATCTGCTGCAGCCCTCGTGTTGCACATACAAAACAGGAAGGGGAAGCAGCAATTGGCTCTATCAGAACAGCATCTCCAGCCAGAGTGGCTCTTTGTTCTCACAGGCTGAAACTGTTGGAACCATGAAAAAACACCAACCAAGGAAATGCAGCTTTTCAAGTCAGCAGTTCAAAGGTTTTTGTGATAATGGCTTTAGGCTTTAACTTTTTTTCTGAGGTGGTCGATCACCTCAGGCACTTGGGATGCTTTTCCTGGCACCCAGCACTGCTGGATTTAGAAGTGTTCAGTGCCTGGTGGAGCCCACCCCATAATGATCTCTGAAAATGTCCAAGTTCAAGCCTTCTCTTCCATAAAACCACATGTAGAGTGTGCCCAGCTGCTTGCACGTGGGCCAGCTCCTGCTGGGTCCTTCACCAACCAAACCACAGCAGAAGGATGGCTCAGGTTCCTTGTCTGGAGGTTTGGCCTCACGAATCATCCTTTGCTTGAAACATCCTTTCCAGAAGTTTCTTTGGCAGAAGAACCTGAAATGTCTGTCCTCTGTCCCAAAGATCCTTCCCAACCCAGTGTGGATCAGTTTAGGGAGGAGTGGCACTGCAGCAGTGGGGACAGTCCGTCCCTGTCCCCACACTTCCCAGAAAAGTGTCCCCTCCACTTCCCAGAAAAGGCCACACAAACTCTCCCTGTTGGGTTTTTGGATATAATACAGATTTCCCACCAGTTCTACAAAAAACCCTGTCAGCAAAACAGAAACAATCAGTTGTCCCTGACTGATGCTTTTGGTCCTTCCCAGATTTGTCATCCATCTCCATCCCCAGCCCTTTTTCAGGGGAGAGAACAGCATCATTCTCCAAATGTTCAGGACAACAAGGGCTGAACGTGGTCCTTGCACTCAGTCCTGGCAGGAAGTTGTTTTATTCATCTCAGCAGAGTTTTATCCCCAAAAATGCTGACTGGAGACCATGCTGAAAGTGTCCAACTATCTCCCCATCCTCCCTCAGTCCACTTTCCTCATCAGCCACTCAAAAAGTTGTATTTGCAGTAGGATTTGATGGGCTGAGTGACAAGGGCTGGAGTTTCCTTCACAGGAGGTTCCCCAGCTCTAGTTTCCCACAAAAAGCAGGGAATAGGGAGCTTTGTTGGCCTCATGGCTCAGGATGGAGCAGCTCCTTGCAGCTGCCAGCATGGGTCACTCATTAATATCAATCCCTAAAAACCAAGGGGAAACGGGGGCAGTGTTGGAGGTGTGACAACAACTCAGATTCCCTGTTGGAACTGGGTGCTGATAACACCAACCCGTGGGTTTGATCCCTGGATAAGCCATTCCCTTTAAAGTTGGATGTGATGATCCTTGTGGGTCCTTAACAGCTCAGAATATTCTGTGATTCTGTGCATTCCCTGTGTTGAGTCCAGGGAATTAACAGATCCAAGTTCAGTGAGAATAAGGGATGACCCCTGGAGAAGCAGCTCCCACTGGGGGAAAGGAGCCGTGCAGGAGCTGACACAGCAAAGGGGTTCCACATCCCTGGCAAGCAGCAGAAATGACTTCTCCAGACAAGAAATGACCTCTCCAACAAGTGAAGCACAGCAGGAGGGAGCCGAAGCCGTGGCTCAGCAGCTGCCGCCAGCGCCGTCCCTCCCGTGGTTTTGTGTCACCCGAACAGGGCTCAGCCAGCCCGGGGCTGACCCCGCTCCCGGGGATGGCCCTGACCCAGCACTTCCCGGAGCACAACCCGCCTGTGTCACAGTGTCTGAGGGCTGTCGGCCTTGAGGGCACAGAATTCATTGCATTGAAAGGCTCTTCACCCCCACTCACACTTTGTTTGGGTTGGCACCTCCAAACCTCCCCTTTCCCTCCGGTTTCCCACCCCTGTGCAGGGGAAGCTCATCCCTGCCAGATCCAGGGGCACTCCCCTCGTTAACCCCCACCAAGAGCTTTCCATCCTCCTTCCCTCTCTTTTTTTCTTCTCTTCTGCTTTCCTCCTGTGCTTTACTTCACTTCCAGGAGGGACATTCCTGGGATGATAACTGAAGCCACGCACATTCCCGGTGTGGCTGGCTGAGCGCAGCTAATCAGGGCAGGCAGAGCATCCCCAGCTCTCCATGCCCGATTTCAGGCATCAGAAATGATGCACAGAGAAATCCTGCAGCTGGGAGAGCTGGGACATTGCCCCTGGGAGCTCCCTGCCAGTGTCACACAGCCCAGCCCACTCCAATACCTTGGGGCAAGCCTGAAGCTGGGACACCATCCTTATCCCACGAGATTCCAAGACTTATTTTGGGAAGTCACAGGAGAGGAAAGAGAATGCAGCATTGTTAAGATGTTTGTTTCCTCACGAAACCCCACCTTTCTGCTCTCCCCTTCTTGAACAGCCAGAGTGGAAGAAGTTGCCAGTGCTGGAGGGATTTTTCACTCGCACTCTGAAGTACTTAGGCTTTTAGGAAGTTGTCTGGAAGTCCTGCAGTAAAGAGATAAGCGGTGTGCTGGATCAGGGGCATTCAGGACACTTGAGGAAGGGCTCAGGTTCTTGGAATCTGCTGCCATTGGAAACTTCCTGGCATCTAGATGGAGTTGCAGGAATCTGTGGTCTCAGGGGAGAAGCCATTGGAGGGTCAATCAGTGCTAAGTGACAACCCTAAAGCATGGTCAGACTTTCCCCAGATTTTGATGGTCCCTGACAGATTTCCAAAGCCTCATTTGTGCCTTTATTCCTTATCCCATTGTCCCCTGGAATGGGAATCAGAGGAGTTACAGCCCCAGCATCAAACTGCTCTTCTCAGACCTGATGGGAATCACTTTTTTGGGGCCTTCTTCACCCTCATTCCTCTGGGAATTCATCCAAGACTCGTTTTAGGAGTCCCCCCCTCCCCTGGCTCTCCTCACATGTTGATATATCAGGGAGGTACCGCAGTCCTGCCCCCCCAAATTCCACACGTCATCTTTGCACGTCGTGTCAGAGCTGCAGTCTGAGCTCCTCGTGATTCAGCATGGAAACCCTTCCCACCAAAACTCTGGCTGCAATTCCAGCACATCTGGAGCAGCAGCAGCCTCCTCAACCCCACACCAACCTCAGTCTGACTTTGCAACTAGAAATCTCCCTGTTCTTGAGAGTGAGACGCAGAAAAGAAAAAGGAACAGAAAAAAAATTATGAAGATAAGAAAAAGAAAAGGAGAAGGAATAAATGAGTAGCAAAAAGCAGAAGGAATGGCCAGAAAAGGTGGTAAAAAAGCAGAAGAATGGCTGAATGGAGTAACAGCAGAATGTGCACCACAGTTAAAACAAACTCCAGAGACAGTTCCCAGCACAGGAGATTGCAGGCAGTGCAAGGAATTGTCCAGCCTTGGAGGCTCTTGGACCTCCATCCTTGAAAGTCTTCAGAATCAGGTGGGACAAAGCCCTGAGCAGCCTGGCCTGGATCAAGCAGGAATTCCACTGGAGATCTGAGGTCCCCTCCAGCCTGAATTACCCCATGATCCTGCAATTTGACTATTCCCAATATGCTGCCAAGCAGCTCTTGGGAGCTGGACAGGCTTCCTGGACATGGGTGGGTGAGGAAGGGTGGGAAGCTCTTGGGAAGGGCAGAGGGAAAAGTGCATTTCCTTCTCACACACCTTCAGCACAAGGTGGGAACCAGGAATGCCCATGAGGACAGGGAGATGTCCATGAGGACAGTGACCCACGTGGTGATTTCAACAGAGCTGCCTTTAATCATGGAATGGTTTGGGTTGGAGGGACCTTAAAGCCCATCCAGTCCCACCCTGCCATGGGCTGGGACATCTTCCACAGGACCAGGGTGCTCCAAGCCCTGTCCAACCTGGCCTTGGACATTTCCAGATGCTCCAGGGCCACTTGGAGCTGTTCCCACCATGGATAAAGGTTTATTCCCCTAAAAGATTCCCCACTGCCCTGGAGAAGCCAAAAGCTGCTGGGTCCCACTACCCCCTGTGACCATCCACATTCCAAACCTGGGGATGGGAGAATACAAGAATTCCTTAACTCCTTAGCAAAAGATGGGAACAGCATATTATACATCCTCAAAAGAAAGGCAAAATAATAAATTGACAATTCAGAGTGGGACAGCCCACGCTTAAAATATTCAAAACTGAGAAAAGTAACAATTTATTTAATACAGCGGTGCAGTTTGCTTGGTTTTGTTTGGGGGGTGGGGGTTATTTTTTATTTTTGGTTTGGGTTTTTTTGGCTGTTTTTTTCCCTGGACAAAGCCAGAGTTGTTTAAAAAAAGATAGACAAATACAGCATATTTTGGGATGCTGGAAGAATGGAATGCTAAATGCGTGAGAATTCTGTTTTCCCTCTGATGAGACCGACATTTAAAAGTCTCCTAAAAACTATTGCTGAACAAGGTTGTTAACTCAGATACCAGCTGTGAGCTCCCTGCCAGTTACAAGCAGGAGTAAAACACTCAGAGAACAAAACCGGGGAGGGGACCCCGCCAGTTCCCACACACCGAGGAGCGTGGGCTCGGCCGGACGCTTCCAAGTGCTATTTCCTAGCGAGGTGGGAAAACCCTGGAAAAGCTCAAGGCTTCGGGCTCCCGGTGGGGCCGGGGCGGGCCCGGGGGCGGNGCTGCACTGGGGCTGGGGGTCCCGGGGCCAGGGTGGGGGCTTTGCCTCGGTGCCCCTCGGTTGTGCCGTGTCCCGGTTTGAGCCGCCGAACCCCGCCCGGAGCGCAGCCGCGCCGCTAATGAGCTGCGGCGTTAATTAGCGGCCGCTCGCCGCGATGATCGCTCCGCTCCTGTCCCGTGTCCCCGCTCCGTCCCCTGGCAGCGGGATCTGCGGCTTGTGAGGGGGGTTTGGTGTTTTGGAGCTTTCCCGCCCGTCCCCGAACGGGGAATGCAGAGCCCGGAGCGTTCCTCGGGGTGCGGATGCTTCGCGTTTGAGCTGGGAACGAGCGACAGCGGCGGCTTTGGGCTTTTGGGGTGTGTGATTAAATTGGGTGTGATCTGCTGGTGGCCAGAGATGCTCTGAGAGCTGGAGCCAGGCTGGGAGAGCTGGGGGCGTTCACCTGGAGAAGAGACGGATCCAGGAAAACCTTAGAGTCCCTTCCAGAGCCTGAAGAGGATCCAGGAGAGCTGCAGAGGGACTTGGGACAGGACACGGGGAATGGCTTCCCACTGCCAGGGGTAGATGGATATCGGAAAGAAATTCTTTCCTGTGAGAACATGGCACGGAGAAGCTGTGGCTGCCCCATCCCTGGGAGCGTCCAAGGGACCTGGGATAGTGGCAGGTGTCCCTGCCTGTGGTAGGGCTGGAATGGGATGAGCTTTAATGTCTTTTCCAGCACAAACCAGTCTGTGATTCTGTGACAAACTGTAAATTTATCTGTGCTGCATCAGACTGGGAGATTGGCAGTAGTTGAGGGTTTTGCTCCCTTTGGGAGCCTTTTCTCATCCACTGCCGTTCCCTTTCACTTTCCCTCACATTCCCAGTGAGCTGAATTCACCAGCACACAAATAAATGGTTCAGTGAACCAAGTAAAAAAAGTGGCAGAAGCGATGTTTGTCTTCAATTCAGGATGCAAATGTAAAGCCTCAGCTGGGAAATGCTGTTTTGTGGGATTCTTGTTGATTTTTACAGGTGCATTTCTGGGTCTGATATTCTCTCACGCTTCAGCAGTTGGATTGTGAACATCAGTTTCCTTTTGGTTGCAAAACTCAAATTATTTTTAGAAATACAATAGAAAACAAGTCTTGCTTGTCTTTTGGACAAATACCTCGAGTGGTTGTTTAAATTGTGGGCTAGTTGGAGTTGAGGCCATAACGTAATAAAAGCATAAAAGATCCTTGGCACAGGGACTGGTGGCTTTGTTCAGGATTTCTAATGAACATCACTCCCTCTGCCCTCGGGTGGTGACAGTCCCCTCGCTGACACCTGCTCAGCTTTACTTCATTTGTGCATTGCAGATAATCAAAGGACTCTTTTAAAAGAGTAAAAACATCAAAATAGCTGAAGTTTAACTGACACCTGGAAGCCTTGAGCATCCCAGAGCGGGTCTGAATTCTGCCTTCACTAAGTCCTGGGGTGGACAGAGAATCTAACACTGCCAAGTTATTTTTATGGGTGAAAATACATTTAACAGCCATTTTGAGGTTCTCATGGCTTATCTTGACCCAGCTTCTGCTTTTGTTGTTGTTGTGGTGTCCTGTTATTCAGCTGGCTCTTGTCCTGCAGTTCTGATCTTGCAGATTTGCATGGTCTCAGGCTACAAGGGAAGTTCTGCATTAGAAACAGAAAATCAAACAAAAAAAAAAAAAAAAAAAAAAAAAAAAAAAGAGGAGAATCAGGGCTGAACAATTCTTAGGGTCCAGGACCAGTCCTCCTGTTTTAAATTCCACAGTGCTGTTGTCACCTTCGTTATCCCTCTCTGCTGTTTTGCTGAGTAGCTGCCTCAGTTTGTAGGAGTTAAGAGATTTTTTTGGTAATTTAATGTCCTGATGACTTGGCCTCAAGTTGCACCAGGGGAGGTTTAGATTGGACATTAGGAAAAATTCCTCTACCAAAAGGCTCATCAAACCCTGGAACAGGCTGCCCAGAGAGGCGCTGGGGCCATCCTATGTTCCAAAACATACGGATGTGGCACTTGAGGACATGGATTAATGGTGATCGTGGTGGTTGTGCTTGATGATCTCAAAGGTCTTTTCCAACCTTAAGGATTCCATGGTCCTGTGATGTGATTCCATGACTCTGCCACACTTTGTCACTCATAAGCAGCTGTTGGTACCTGGCGAAGAAAGGTGATGTAGTGGGGATGGGTCAGATCCACAGCCCTTCTCAGCTCTCCTGAGAGATGACGTGTTTTTCCTCGTATTTCCTCGCTGATATTTATGTTCCTGTGCTGCTTTACCTCACCTGCGTTTCCCCCCCCAGGCCTGACACCGTCCCCAGGGAGTTGGTGCCTCAGCTGGGCACCATGACAGCGCTGTCCCCCAACCTGTCGTGCCACCACCACTCCATCGACGACTTCCGCAACAGCGTCTACTCCACGCTGTACTCCATGATCAGCATCGTGGGCTTCGTGGGGAACGGCGTGGTGCTCTACGTGCTGATCCGCACCTACCGCCAGAAAACGGCCTTCCAGGTCTACATGCTCAACCTGGCCCTGTCCGACTTCCTGTGCGTGCTCACGCTGCCCCTGCGCGTCACCTACTACGTGCACAAGGGCCACTGGTTCTTCAGCGACTTCCTGTGCCGCCTCTCGTCCTTCGCGCTCTACGTCAACCTCTACTGCAGCATCTTCTTCATGACGGCCATGAGCTTCTTCCGCTGCATCGCCATCGTCTTCCCGGTCCGCAACGTCGGCCTGGTGTCCGAGAAGAAGGCCAAGTTCGTGTGTGTTGGCATCTGGGTGTTTGTCACCCTGACCAGCGCGCCCTTCCTGCGGAACGGGACGTACCAGCACGGCAACAAGACCAAGTGCTTTGAGCCGCCGGAGAACTCCCAGAAGACAAACGTGGTGGTGATCCTGAATTTCGTCGCCCTCTTCGTGGGCTTCATCTTCCCCTTCATCGTCATCACCATCTGCTACGCCATGATCATCCGCACGCTGCTGCGGAACTCCCTGCGGAAGAACGAGGCCAACCGCCGCAAGGCCGTGTGGATGATCGTCATCGTCACCGCCACGTTCCTGGTGAGCTTCACGCCGTACCACGTCCTGCGCACGGTGCACCTGCACGCGCTGCGCCTGCGCGGCCCCGCCTGCGGGGACACCATGTTCCTGCAGAAAGCTGTCATTGTCACCCTGCCCCTGGCAGCTGCCAACTGCTGCTTCGACCCCCTGCTCTACTTCTTCTCCGGGGGAAACTTCCGGCAGAGACTCACCACGCTGAGGAAGGCGTCCTCCTCCAGCCTGTCGCAAGCCTTCAGGAAAAAGATGTCCGTGAAGGACAAGGATGAGGAACCCTTTGGAGAAAGCCAGAGGGAGAATGGAGGGGCGGCTGTGGCCCCTTTGTAGGGAGGTTAAGCTTTCCCCTAAGAGCTCTGGTGTGGGATGAGATCTCCAAACTCTTCCAGAAGACGGGATGGAGGCTTTCAAGCCTTTGTTGCAGTTAAATAACTGTGGGCAGTCCCTGGTTTCTGGCACTTGGTGGCAGAGCCACTGCTGGAGCTGGGCAGCCCCTGGGACCCCCAGAGCCACGTGGGACAGAGCAGCCACCACCAGCGAGCTGTGGAGCTGCTGCTGAGCTCCCAAACCCCTTCCAAGGCTAAATTTGGGCATTTGCTTCGTTTCACGACTTTCCAAGAGCGTTAATTCCCCGAGCCAGCGGGAAATGTACACAAAGCTGGCGGCGCGTGGGGAAGCTCCTGATAAACAGTGACGGCCGAGTTTTCACTGGATCTTCAAACTGCCGCCGAGTTATTTACACAGCCAGGCCAGGATAATTCCTGCCCTGCTCCCAGCTGCCTCTGCATTTTGGTTTTTATGATCATCACGTGTGTTTTAGGCTCCCAGGGCTGTGCCTGGGCTGCAAATCGGGATGAGCCCCTCTCCTACCCCCACTGAGCAGCTCAAGAGGCTTTGGTGGGCAGCAGATTTGCCAGTTTTTTCCCAGTTTCTAGAAAAATCCATGGGATCTGTTGTAAAATTGCAGTATCCTACTGTGCAGGATAACTTTGGAATAAGGATAAGAGGGAAGCTTATTTCAGTTTCAGACTGGTCCTGAAGTGATGGCTGCAGGATTCAGAATATCACTTCACTTTTTGGGGAAGTTTTATGTAAAGGTGGAGCTCTGCATGCTTGGAGTCAGATTTGCCTTTCTCAACTATTGGCCAAGGGTGTTAAAAGAATAATAAATATAAAAAAAGCTCTCCAGGATGTTTGATCCTGTTCCAGAGTGTTCACCTCACCCACACCTGGCAGCAAAGAGGCAACATGAGGCCCTTGGAATGACCTTCAGGAAGAGCTGGAGATTCAAAATCTGAGTCTGGATGAGATGTGATGATGAAAAAACTTGGGGCTGTTTTTTTTTCTGTAAAGAAAAGCTTCAAACTTATTGTATGGAGGGAGACATTGCTGTACTTTTCCAGGGGATCTGCAGGAAGGTAGCTCCAACTCGGCTGGAGCAGAGCCTGCCTGGAAATGTGCAACACATCCCAACAGAAATAGAAATTCTTGTAGGATTAAACCTCTCAGCTGGAGAAGGAGTTGATAAATGAACAGCAAGTGTGTTTGGATATGGTATTTATGAAATTACTCAATGTTATCTTGAATAAAGAAAACAGTTTTAGTAGTGAAGAATAACAGTGAACAAAAGGAGTTTGGCTTGGACAGGCATCTGCTGGAGAAATTATCTGTACAGATAATTAGAGTTTGAATTCTCTCTTTGCACCACAGCCCTGGCTCAGCAAAAGACACTTAAAAAACCAAATTTACCTGCAGGAAAAATGATGGATATGAATTTCCAAGGAGATCTGAAATTCCTTTGTTAAATGTGAAGGATGAGGCGGTAGAGGGGTGAAAATTGCTGCTGTAGAGTAGAGTTAGAGACCCCATAAACCCCCAAGAAGGCAGAGCCAAGAGTTCAAAGCCAGAACTGCAAAATGTTCAGGGAAAAAATGTGGATGAATTGGCTAAAACTCATTTTCAAGGGTCAGCACTGAGTATTCCACTTGTGTCTCCAAGCTTTAAAGACATTGTAAAACTGTAAATAACAATCCTCATGGAATTTTATTCTGAATATGCAGGAATAACATGCCTACTCCCAAAGTTTAAAATATTGTACAGTAAAGCTAAGTGTGTGTATATATGTATGTATATATTGCAAAGCATTTTTATTGTACCAGATATATTTTTTAACCTTTTGCCTTTATTATTTGAATGAGACAATGTTAATGGCAAAGGAAATGGCAGTTTGTTTTTTTTTTTTTGTGCAATAGGAATGCCTGTTTTAAAAAACTTTACTGAAAATCAAATGAAAACATTGCAAGTGAAATTTTAATTACTGTTCTCCATGGCTCATTTGAAAGTCTCTGTTACAGATTCTTCTTCCCTGCAATAAAACTTGACTTGCACACAGCACCAGAGTGTAATATTTGCTTAATAGTAATAATTTATAATGGTGTAATAAACACTTAAAGCATCACAGATGTTGTTGAGATGTTGGGGGAGTTATTTTGCTCCAGCCAAACGGGACTTTGCCGTAGCCCAACTTCCCAGGATTCAGCCGCCACCTGGAGCTGCTGTTTGGGGACCTGTTGGAGCCAAAACACTTCTGATGGTCTTGCAGTGGTGGAGCAGCCCAATAAAAAGCAGCTGGAACCTGGAGAAATTGGGATTTACAGGCAGGAAACTGCCTGGGAAACACTTGGAGGGGCAGGGGTGCTCTTGGTGAGGGGGATTTTTTGTCTGTTCTGTGTGGTCACACATCACAAATGCACAGAAAAGTCTGCTGGGAATGGTTTTTCCTTGGATTTTCCCGCCGCAGGTGCAGGGGGTGTTTGGTTATAAAGCTCCAGAGGGGTGAGGAGAGACTTTGCCACCAGCTCCAGGTGACAATGTCCCTGCCTTTGCCCTGTGGACACAGGGAAGTGCCCCCCTGGCAGCAAAGCCCGGGCAGGATTTGCTCAGGAATAGGAACCCGGAGAGAAATCTGTGCAGAGAAACAAGGATTGTCACTGGGATGGAACAGGGATTGTCACTGGGATGGGGCAAGGCAGGAATTGCGGTGTTTTTAGGGGCTGTACAACGTGAAAGGAGCTGAGGATTGGGGACCGAGCATCACCCCGGTGCGGTGACAGAGACGCACAGAAAACGAGAGTGAGCGGGTTGGGTTTTTGCTTGGAACTGGGGATTTTGTGCCGCAGTTTCTGGTCCGATGGTGTCCCCTAGTGCTGAGCCATTCCCGGAGCCGCCGCCTGTGCCTGCCGAGGTTTCCCCTTCTCATTCAGTCCAGCCCCAGCTCCTCTCCTGTCATTGTCCTCTTTCCTCTGGTGTTGACCCCTTCGTTCCTCCCCGAGCACCCCTACCTGTATTTTATTTCACAATCTTTGTGTTTCCCTCTCTGCCATCCTTTTGGTTTTTCCTATTTTTCAGGATGGATGCTCCAGCTGGGAAGGACCCAGTACCTTCCTCCTGCCTTGGGCTCCAACTGCACCCTCGACTTTGCCCAAAAAACGCTGATTTTCCACAGGATGACTGTCCCAGGATGGGCCTGCAGAGCTTGCACTGGGAGCTGGTGGTGGGTACGGCCCTTGGGCATCACCTCCTCTCACCAGTTTGGCCTGGATGTGTCTGGGAGGGTTATTCCTGACCAAACCAGTACAGCTGTGGCTGAAAGCTCTGCAAGAAACTGGTTATCCATGTGGGAATGGGATGGTCCTGCCTGTCTTCCACCAAAGGAAAGAGAGCTGCCACACAGGCACAGCTGGGAAGTTCAGAAACTGCACGTGGGACGTGCTCACCCTAATTCCATCAACTGCTTTCCCATAAAACTCCTGCAGGATGTGAGAAGCCAGCAGCTCTTCAGTTTAATGAGCAATAAAGTCCAAGCACTGGTAATAAAGAGAGATTTCCTCTCATTCCTGGTCCGAGTGTGGTGCCTCCTGCCCGACCCCCATCCCTGAGCACGTACTTTGGGGCTGGAGGGGCTCAACCCATTCCCACTGCCTGGATTCCCCAGGGATCTCTGCACTGAGAAGCTCTGGGTCCCTTAAACAGGAGTTAATTCTCAAGCTGAATATTAAATTAGCATTTTTGCCCAATTTCCACTGTGGTCTGACATTAGGAGAAGGATTTCTCCCACATGGCAGGAGGGAGAACACCAGGCTCTTTATCCTTTTCCTACACAAGGAAAAAACTCAGGTGCAAAATGAAGGAAAACCCATCAGTTTTTGAAATACCACCAGCACTAAAATGTCTTAGAAACATTCCTGAAAGCAAACCTGAAGGATGAAAAGCCCAGCCTGACACCTGGGGTTACAAATCCCTCTTGAGATCAGCAAGGTTGGGAACTCAATCCTGCTTCTCCCAAACTCTTAATTCCAGCCCTGCAATTACGTGTGTCCAGGCCCCATGTACAAACAACCCTTTGGAATATTTGCAGACTTCACTGGAGGGGGAAATGTGTCTGTTTTGTTCTCTTCAGTGTGGTTTCTTACGCTTCAGAGGAAACCAGGCTGCCCTGGGAGCAAAGCAGGGGCCCTTTGTTAGGTCAATAAATACATTCCTGATGGATCTTCACCAGGTTGGGAGGGATAGAAGGAACGAGGCAGCAGAACCCCACATTTTTGATCATTAATAAAAACTCCAAGTCCAGAAGGCTGCAGAGGGCTGACTGGAAGCTGCTGGGTTTGGGAGCAGTTATTGCAAAAGGCAGCCTGTGGCTGGACTGTTAGCATTGCATCTGTCCCAGGATGTCCCAGGAGCAGAGAGGCTTTATTTCCTTTCTGAGTAACCCTGAGACAGCCCCTTCCCTCTGCCCTGTCCTCCCCACGTTACTCACAGCAGGAAGCTGCTTACGTGGGTGAGGGCTGGAAAATGCTGCACTGCCCTTTCAACAAGAATTTTCAAGGAAAATGGAACGAAAAGTTCCCCAAAACTGGCCTTGAGCCGCTGCCTCCTGTCAGCAGCATCTCCTCCCACACTCCTCACGTGCTCCCCCACCCCAAATCACTGTGCCAGAGGTTCACAGGGCTCCAGAGCTGCTCTGGGTTCCTCCTCGCCATACTCAGGTGGGAAGGGCAGGGCTTCCCTACAAACCTGGAGCAGCCTCCTCACCTGTGGGGAAGGGCTTGTGGTCCTCAGCTCCAGAGGAGAGTCTGGAGCAGGGCTGAGAGCCCTCGGCAAGGGCAACCAGCCTCAGGCTGAGGTGGTCCAGGGATCCCAGGGAAGATTCCCGAGCCCTCCAAGGAATCCCAGGCTGGGCAGGACTCAAGGGGGGCAGAGGCTGAGCTCAGGTGGATTTTCCTCTCGGGATGCAGCCTGATGACTCCAGTCAGGGTTAATCATATCCTGTGGGAGGAAAAAGAGCCCTCAAGGATGTGAACTAATGAAAGAGAGGTGCTGAGGAGCGGATGTCAAAGCCCTTGGGACAGTCCTGCACATCCTCAGCTCCTGGGGTAGATCCTCCTGGGGTCTGTCAGGAGGATCCTCCTGGGATCCATCAGTTCAGATCCAAATTGTGTCACTAACAGCAGCTGGTGGTAGAGTTTGCTGCCACTGTAATTAAAACTAAAAGTAATCAGTAGAATCTGAGGTTGTTCTGAGGGTCAGCAAATGCCCCTGGTGCGTCTGCACATGGCAGAGGACACTGGAGGCTCTGGGCAGTGCTGAGCAGGAGCCTCCAGAGCCACAGAGAGGGGCACCAGTGATTAAATTAAAATTAAATATCTAATTATGATAGCTCTCTCCCATGGTGGGAACAACCCCAGCAAACATCCAGTATTACACTGAGTTTATGCAAACTCAGGCAAAGCCTCCACTGCTTCCAGAGGGTGCCCGAGCTCGTGGCCTCCTCCACCAGCACTGACCCCTCAGCTGAGCTGTATATTTTGATTTTTCCCTGTTTATTTCTACTGGATGTTCCTCTGAAACAACTGTGCTCCAACAGGAGGAGGAGGCAGCTCAAACACTTCACACTCAGGGAGGGCACAATTTGTGGCTAAACTGACTTTTAGAAGGAAGTTGGGGAAAGTAGAAGTAAGGTTTATTAGCCATCAAATCTAGAAAAACAACACAGCCAGGAAAATACTGCCCTCCTGTGAACCAAGGAGAGTGATAACAAGAAGTTAAAGCTGAAGTTTCAACCCCAGATATAATTCAGCTGCAAGAAAAAATATGTAAATTTTTCAGCCCCTGCTTTCCCTGGAAAATTGAAATTTCTACAAAATACCAGCTCGTTATCCAAACTACAAGGATTATGTCTATACAAACTGCAGGAGTTGTAGGGAGAGGGATGGGATTTGGGGCTGCCTGAAAAAATAGTAAATTGGAGAATATTTTTGTTTCTTTCTATTTTATGTTAAACTTCAGGGACTTTTCCTTAAGTTCAGTGCAGCAACACCACAGGAGAGCATCACCTCTGCCATCCCAGCTCACACAAACACAGTTTGGACTCCTTTTGGATGGAGGGATCTATATTTAAAGACTTTCATTGATTGATTTTGCTGGATTTTATATATAAATACATAAATAAGAAGACCAGGGGCAGTGGTGAAAAGGCAGCACTGAGCAAGACCCTGATGTTGGTGAGGGGTTTTCTGTCCCCTCTCCCAAAGTTAAAGGGGTCAGGGCCCCCTGAGGAGGCACTGACAGCATTTTATCCATCAGAAGGAGGATTTTAAAGCCCAGTAACCTTTGCTGAGAGCAGGGATTAACAGAGCTCGTTGAGTGACACGATGACAAAGGCCAGCCCTGCGCATGTCCCACGCGCGCTGCCCGAGGACGCTCCGGCACCATTCGGGGAGAAAAGATGAAGTAACAGCAAAGAGGGGAAGTGAAAAGGAGATTGCTTCATTTCTTCATGAAACAAGGGTCCTGCAGTTCTCTCAAAACCTGTGTTTGTTTTTGGAGAAACTGCTGGAACAGACACCGAGGCCACACATGTCACCAGGGTGACATTTGGTGGCTCTCCAGGGTGACAGGAGGCCATTCACAGGTACAAATATTCTATTCCATGTCTGGAGGCTTTCCCTTGGCTCCAGTAGAAATGTTGAGCACGATTAAAATCAAAGAGGGTCATTCCAAGCTTTTTGCTGGAGGAGGCAGTTCAAACACCTTGTCCCAGGAGGTGGGAAAGGGACAATGCCACTGCTGGGGTTCAGCCACCCTGTCCCTCTCCAGGGCAGAGAACTCTGGGATCAGGGGTCCCAAATCCCTTCCCAGCACACAGGAGCTCCTCACCCCCCTCTCACAGCTCTAACACAAATCTGTCCTCGTGCTGTCTTGCTTATCTCACTCCTTACCTCACCCCTAACACGTGGGGACTCCTGACTGCCCTGGCAGAGGGAAGTGATTATTCCTGCTGTGTCAGGGAAGCAGAGGGCAGCGAGTGATGCTGGAGCACCAGGCCATTCTCCACCACCTTTCCCAGCAGAAAAGTTCCCCCTGAGCTCACCACCAGCTCAGGATGAGCTCAGGGTGGTGACCAGGAGCACTGCCCTGCAGAGACAGCTCCAAGGCACATTCCAGAAAATGTCCCAGCTCCAAACCCTGCTTCCACCCCCCTTTATTCCTCCTGTTTATCTCACAGTGACTGGAAAATTCACTGCTGGAGTGTCACAGACAATCCCCACATCAATCCCCATGGATGACCTCAGCTGGCAGCTGCTCCAGCCCCGTTTGCAGCCCCTGGAGCCACTAGCCCCTTTTCCAGAGCAGGGAAATGGCAAAGCCAACATTCCTGGAGTGGAGCCTTTGGAAGGGCTCCCTGAAATTCCCCGCTCCCAGCAGCCTCCAGCACCAGGCACAGCAGCAGGGAAAGCAGCAAGGAGGATTTTTCATAGCAAGAGAAGATGGGGAAGGTGGGAAGGGGCCAGTTTGGTTTTTTTTTTTCTGCTCTCTCTCCTAAAGTGTCCTCGATAATTCTCCTTGCAGGTTCTGTCCCAGAGATCTGCTCTGCCAGCTGAGAAATGCTCCTTGTGCCACCACTCACATGGAATATCAGTGCTTGGACCTTCCCTCTGAGGGTAGGAAACCAGATCCATGCCAATCTCAAACCGGAGATCATTAGCCCCACACAAATGAGTAGATTTCAGTAATGGATAAAATGTGGAGGTTTCCTGGAGGAGCCAATATTTGAATTCTTCACAGCTGCATCTCTGCCTTTTGCTGGGTGGGTTGGTTTGCTTTTTTTTCTCTTTAGCCTGAAGTGCTCCCAACTGCCTCATGCCATGTGGCTGCTCCTTATTTGCATCCCAGACCTGATTCATAGCTCTGCACTGATATAAAATATATCAGATAGAAAATGCTCACTGGGGTGGGGAGGGTCCCTTCTGCAGTGCTGAGGACACTGATCCAATGGGAAGGGGGTGCTGCTCCAGCTCCAGCATCTTTGTGGCTGTAAGAGGAGCCCCCAGCACAGAGCAGGGCCCTCCAGGCCTCCATCAAGTGAAAAATAAAAAATAAAACAAAAAAAAGGGAATGGAAACAATCACGAGGAATGGGGTTATTGTAGGAGAGCACAAGTAAAAGAGGTTGTTTGGGGACAGGGAGGAAAATGCCAGATAGGAAAGAAATAGAGCTCTGAAGAGAGACAATGGAGAACTGGAGTGAAACAATTGAAGTCCCATGTGGACAGGGAGCAGGGAGATCAGGGAGCACAGGCAGCTTTTCCCAAAGGTGCTGCAGCTTCCAGCACTCTCAGCCCAGAGATGGACATCAAACCTTCTGTGCACAGGGCTGAGGGAAATTTTGGTGCCAGTGTGAAGGGAAAAGGGTTTGCACACCCTAAAAGTGAGGTGGGGGCAGTTAAAACAAATGCAGCAGCCAGAAAAACCAGTGAACCTGTGGAAGGGTAGGAAACGTGCTCCAAGTGCCCAGCTGGAAGGAAACAGCCCAAACAAAGGGATGAGCATCACATTACACCTGACACAGGAATATTTCAGGTTTTATCAGTCCTCCACTGCTGAGGGTTCACCTGCACCTCCCCTGGATGTGCCCTTCAGAACAAGTTAAAAAAGAGATCAGTGTTTCAACAACTGAACCCTCAGCCTTTTGTCCGATGGAAAAAAATCAATCCCAAATGTGGAGATTTCAATACAGGCTGTAATTTTGTTACAATTCAGATTTCTTCTGCTTGCTTTCTTTCCTTTTGTTTTTTGGGGTTTTTTTGTTTGTTTGTTTGGAGTTTTTTTGTCCTTCCCCTCCTCTCTGTTCTCCAGACACTGGCTCTGGTGCCTGTTCTGCTCTCCGAAGACCTTTCTCAGCTGAATTCCACGCAGGGAAATGAGCCCCTGCCCAGCCCAGGGAGTTAAATCCCTTCTTTGGGATAAAAACACAGGATTCAGATGCTTCTGCAGCATCCTGGAAATGTTCTCTTCATGCAGAGCAGCAGGAAAGCACATCAGAGATGGTTTGTTCAACAGCTTCACTCTGATTTAGAAGAGCCTTAAAAATGAACTTATTTTGGCTTCCTCCTTTCGCCACCAGAGCAAGGACGAGCATCTCCAGCTCTAACATGTTTAAATGATGGCTGTTCTGATTTCTGAGGCTCCAGCTCCTTGGAAGTGTGAGCACATTCCCAGCTGAGCAGACCTGACCCAGCCGTGGTGCGCCTGTGACCGGCTCAGCAGGAGAACTGTCCCTGTCCCCACCTGGGAGCAGCTCTGCCCCTGCTCCTGAGCCTTCCACTGCTGGCACGGCTGCTGCACCTTCCCTGGGCTCTGGGAATGGGCAGGATGGGCTCCATCCCACAGGGAGATCCTGTTTTTCCCAGCTGAAGCCCCAGCAGGTGCCACATTGCTTCCCAAAGCCTCTGCTTGGACCTGCCTGTTCCCAACAATTCCTTGAGGCACAGAGTTCTTCAGCCTGTTTGGATTTGGGGTTTTTTTCTGTCTTGTTGGCTTCTTGGCTTGGGGCAAGAGTTACAGATTTATGGCTAAACAGAGCCAGTGGTTGGAACTGGACTGAAATGAGATGTTTGATTCCTATCAGGGCCTTGCTGAATAAATTGAGGAGAAACAGAGCAGAAAGACCTTGCAGAAGGTGGGAGAGACCAGGCAGGTGTTCCACAGCCTTCTCCTCACGTGGTGCTGACAGCAGCTCCAGACTGGGGCTGAGAGAAGTGAGGAACAACTTCCCTACTCCAAGATTTTACCATTTACAGGTATCCAGAGGCAAGGTGGGAGCTCCAGCCCTCTCTCCTGCACAGGAGAGGGATGAGGGCGAGCTCAGCTTTTCCTCCCTGCTCACAGAAAGACCTTCAGTGGGCCAGGCTTTAATTCCCTTTTCCAAACAGCCCCTGTTGTGCTTGCAACCTGCAGGATGGGGCAGAGGGAGGAGGGGAAGCAGCTCGAGGTCAGGACATGCAGTGTTTGCTCATGGGCTCTGCCACATGACGAGGGAAGGAATCATAAACCAGGTGTTCCCCAGCGCTGAACTTCATCCCCCGCCACCTCCAGCAGCCATAAACACCAGCAGAGTTTGTTGTGGGCTGCAGAGGGCTTTTGGGTTGGTTTTTATGGTGACTTTGTGCCAGCAGGTTTGTGGATTCGGGGCTGATGTTCAGTGGGATTTTATGGGGCAGGTCTGTGCCAGGAGTTCTGGTTTGGAGTCAGGGTTCTTGAGGGGTTCTGGGTCCTGCTTGGAGAAAGAAGCACAGACAGCAAAATGTGGTGTCCACCTGCACTGCCATCCCCTGCCAGGCTTCCCTGCCAGCCCATGCTGGCCTGTCCATACTGATACAAACAACTGTATTTTGTTCTTCATACATCTCTTTTTTTGCTATTAAGGCACGACCAGAACTGACCCAGCCCTGAAAACCACGGAGAGGGCAGAGAGTTCTGAGAATATTACAGAACCCAGAAGAAAATCTCCAAACTTGGTGTAATTTCTTCAATTAAAATGACATCAGTTTTAGTGGCTGGTCAGTGGTGCTGGTACCACCCCGTGCCTCTGCCAGTGCCACCTGTTTGTTCAGTGGGTGTTTCATAACCCTAAATCATTTCTGCTGCTGTTGATTTGCTTCTGCGGTTCAACATCAAAGAAACAGCAGTTGGAGAGGGCTTGGAACAACCTGGGCGAGTGGAAGGTGTCCCTGCCAATGGCAGGGGGTGGAACTGGATGGGTTTTAAGGTCCCTTCCCACCCAAACCCTCCCGGGATTCTGCGATTCCGTGGAACAGGGATGAGGGCACCTGCAGAGGAGCAGGCGTGTGACCTTTGAGGAAAACCCCTTCTCCCATACCCTCCAGGCTTTTCCCGTTGTGCTGCTCTCCAAACCCACAGCCCAGAGCATTGGTTTGCTCCCTGTGGAGCAGATCCACAGCTGGAGAAAGCGCTCCGGGTGTGGAAGGAGCGGTGCCAGCGCGCACGGGTGGAAAATCTGCTCCTGCAGATCCCAGCACAGCTCCCAGCAAAGTGCTGCTGAGGGAAGTTTGTTTGCCAGGCTGTCCTGCCCCGCTCCCTCCCGGAGTGCACACAGCAGGAGTTTGTGTGGAGCCAGGGAAAACCGAGGGAATGCGTTCCAAGCCCGCGCTCGCAGCTCCCAGCGAAGGCCGGAGAGGGGGGCTTTGCTGGACGCGAGTTCAAATAACCAGAATCGTTATTGTTGTAGTCAAAGGATGGAAAAACAAACATTTTTATTACAGGCTGGAACTAAAACTCCAGGATGGCTGCTAATCCCCCTGATAAGTGGGGTGTTGGCGTGGAGGGGGGTTGTGCATCCAGGTTTTTGTTGTTCAAGCTCCCCAACCCACGTTCAGACTGGGATATGTTGTAATTGCAATATTCCTCTTATCTTTCTTTTCTCCCCTCTCTGTCAAAGGCTTTTCTTTTCAATTTCTTTAATATTTTTCCCCCCTGTCCCTTTATTTTTATTAACTCACCTAGGTTAGTTGAATCAGCAAATTTAAAAAAAAATGAAATTGTAATTCCAAATTTTCTAGTGGAAGAATGAGCATGCTTTTGGCACTGCCTCTTGCCATTGTTTTGTTAAGACAGACTCTCCTTAATTCCCCTCTTTCCCATTTTTTTTTCCATTTCAGAGCCTGCCCTTCCTTTATAAGCCAAGATTTCTTCCCATTTGTCCTCTCTTTCCTCCCTCCTGACTCATTTCCACTTCCTATTCCTTTTCTCTTTCCCTTTCCTTTTGCCAAGTGTTCTTTGATGTTATACTCTGCTATTTTTAATTCCTCTTTCCTAGGCCTGGATTTACCCCCAGCCCAGTGCCCTCTTCCTCTCCAGACTGAAAAGACAGTCTGGACAAAAATTTCCTCAAAATCCAACTTTTCCCAATCCAGTCGCTGCCTCCGTGTGTGGAACCCGCTGTCCTCTCACGGTCCTTGTGGCTCTCCAGGAATTTCAAAATAGAGTTAAAGCTGCCCTCAGCCTTGTTCCATGTAATTCCTGACCCATGTAATCAGACCCTTCCTCCCAGGCAGTTTGGTCACTGTGCTCCTCACGCCAAATATTCCTCCCGTGTGGCTTTTCCGTCTGGAACATCCCGCCTCTGCTCCAGCCTCACCTCCCTGTCCAGCTCCAGCTGGAGAAAACAGCTTTCCCTCACTGTCCTGCCGTGGCAGTCTGGGTGTAGGCAGCAAACATTGGGTCATCTCTTTTCCATGGGGTGGGAATGGCCGTGGCACTTGGAGCAGCTGGAGCTCGAAAGGAGCCCTGGAGCCCGTGGGGTGTGGGAAGGTTTGAGATCTTTCCTCCCCAGGCTCGCTGGAAACGAGCTGTGACTCCAGCAGTTTCTCCACCACTTTGCTGGAATGACCTCGTTAGGACATAAAATGCGTTTTAAATGGAAATTTAAGGAGTAAAAATTGATTTAAGGAAAGGCTGGGGGGGAAGGAAAAGTATTTTTCTGCACTGTGTTATTACCTACAAAGGAATTTTTGTCCTTATCAAAGCTGGGGGGGGGTGGTCCAGGAGCTTTCAGAGCAAAGAATGCTCAGCATTCCCTCCCAAGGACTTCCTTTATTCTGGATATCAGGCACAGGACATCACCACGGGGGATCACAACCACCACCAGTCACAACTTGTGAGGTTGAGCTGGCAGTGGATAAACACCGAGCCTGGGAAGTCAAAACAGTCCTTGAGCTCTGCTTTCAGCAAAGTTCATTTGGTGCAGAGTGCCTCAGATTCCCAAATCCCATCTGGTGGGTCGCTTCCAGGAGATCTCCCAAAAATTAAGCCCAAATATTTCACTTCAGAATGAAATCCCCAGGGCACTGCAGATTAGGTAGAGCCTGTGGAGTTCGAAGATTCCTGAGATGGAGCGCTGAAGATTCCAGGAATTCTCTCAAAGGTGAAATTATTAACCAACTTTTTGCTCCTAAAGCAGGTCTGCACTCACTGAGTTCTTTGCTGGTCTGGTCTTCCACCTTTCTGAGGTGTTCCCAGACTTGAATGGGAGCTGGAATTAAAGAATTCCATTTGGAGTCATCAGTGAAATTCAGATTTAATATCAGGGACAAAAGCATGGTGAGACTCAAAACAAAGGAGCAGACCATTTTTCCCCTAAATATTTGTCTGAAGGTTTCAATCTACTTTATAGGCAAATTCATAGTTTCTTATCAACCATAATAAAACATGGGATGTGCTGATCCAGACTATTCCACAGGGAAAAGAATCAGGCCAGGAGTCACATGTGTGCTGGAAAATTTGTGGAAGGGGTAGAAAGAAGAGGAAATTTCAGTGCAGAGATTTTTACCAATTATCTTGTTGAGAGGAAAATGTTTCTCCTGCCTTTTCCACCTGCAATTTGCCATGGATTCAGCTATAAAATTTTGCTTTTCAGATGCAACAGATTTTATGTTCTTTCACTGTTTGCTCCCAATTAGCAGGGAATATATTCATCATTTTATGGGCCTATATGAGTAAAATTAATGGTAAAGTTACTCTGAGAGTTGTTTGGGCCTTTATTTAACAAGGTAACCTATTAATTGCTTAAAAATTCAGCAGCCACCACCACTTCTGGCCTTTCTTACCAGGGCCTGCTTGTTTAAAAAGGTGGATGGAAATTTATTTCAGTCCTGTCCGGCACAGGGTGCTCGTTCTGGCAAATAAACCCCTTCCAGCAGTCTCCAGCGAGAAATTCTCTGACAATTTCTTCTATTCATCATAAAATTTTCTGTATTCATTATGAACACATCTAAGATCAATCCCAGGGTAAACACAAGCCCATTCATTTTAAAAGGTTAGTCTTTCTATGTCTATTATATAGATTAAATATACACATTTATTATATTGCATATAAATGTCAAGTGTGACCTTTTTCTGCTGCGATCCACAGTTTAGTGGGACTTGTATAAAAGCACGGCTGTCACGTTTATTTTACATCCACAAGGAGCTGAATTCCGCACAGAATATCTCTGAAACCACTGCTTTAGGCAAGTTTGAGGCACATTTTTCAAAACACATTATAGAAATATATTGGTGTAAACTGCCTGCTGGAAGCAAGGTGAAGAGTGTGAGATTTATTGGTACATTATTTGCCAGGGAAAAAAAATGGATGTGCCAGAGGGGCTCTGCAGCCCAGGAGGGTTTTTTACAGCCCCTGCCCTTGATCCTGTTTGCAGCAGAGCTTGGGATGCTCTGAGGCTGGATGGATCCACAGGATCATGGAATAACAGGAATATTCAGCTTGGAAAAGACCCCCAAGAGCATTGAGTCCAACCATTCCCCAGCACTGCCAAGGCCACCTCTAACCCGTGTCCCCAAGTGTCACATGCACAGGGATTTAAATCCCTGCGGGGATGGGGACCCCTCCTCAAGGCCGGGGTCTCTGTGCCCGTGCCAGGGCTGGACAACGCTTCCCATGAAGGAATTTTCCTTAACATCCAACTAAACCTCGCCTGCACAAGCAGGGATGAAACCTGTCCTTCCTCTCTGCCCACTCGGTCGGGATCGTCCCCTCACCTTCACGCTGTCACCATTAAAGGTTTTTGTGTTATGGCACGGTTTTAGGGTCAGGCACCCCCAAATTGACTGTGACCCCCCAAATTGTGGGGTGGAACGTACAAAGTGGGGAATCCCCCACTCATCCTTGTCGTGACACGGGGGGGACGGAGATGGAGACCCCCGAGGGGTCCGGGACACGGTTTGGTGACACAGGTGCAGCACTGGGTTGACCGTGGGGTGACAATCAGTGCCTGGGGGTGACAGCGCAGTGCCCGAGGGGGATAGGCAGTGACCGGGGGAGCAGACAGTGTCCGGGGGCGGCGGGCGGTGTCCGGGAGGGACAGACAGTGCCCAGACAGGTCACCCGCCCCCAGGTGCCACCAGCCCGGCCCGC
>VWZP01010435.1:367769-408179 GCA_013396995.1 Dicaeum eximium
TCCCCCCCAGGTCCCCCCTGGCCGCCCCCCCGTGCTCCCTCCCCGGCAGCCGCTGCCTGCGAATGCCACGTAGCCTTGTAGTTGTTCCCCTTGGCTGCTCCGCAGCTCCGGTCCCAGACACCTCCCCCGCGTCCTCCTGGGCTCGGGGCAGGGGGAGGTCACTGCTGTCAGCCCCTGCCTGGCTGGGGACCATCCTCTGCCCTCCCCCTCCCCGCTGTGTCCCCCTGTCCGCCCTGGGCCGGCAGTAGTGGGGACCCCGCTGGGGCCGCTCTCTGCCCGCTCCTATTTGTGCGTCTCACAAAGGGCTGGGGACTTCGGCTGCGGGTGCGTCCCTTCGGGGACGGTCCCCATGGGGGCCCCCAGGCTCAGCAGCCCCTGTGCCACCTCAGATCTGAGGTGTGTTGTGTGATAGTCTCCAAAAACAGGGCAGTAATGCATTGCTGGCAGGTGTATTTGCTCCCTTCAGCAGCTCGCCCAGCTGGTTTCTGAGTTTCATTTCTGTTCAAAACTTGGTTGGAATGATGGAAATTTTCTGTAATTAATAACTGAGGTTTCAGTTTCTGTCCGTTCTGCTGCTACTTTGTCTTCTCTCTGTGCCGTGCTAGTTAAATTTTTTCACATTGGCAGCCCTTCCTTGCTTTCCCTGCTGCCTGGTTGGGAATATTGACACACAGATAAGTTCCCCAAGAGCCCGCTGCACGTATGGCTGTGGCTTGTGATTCCTGATGTTTTCCTAATGTATTTATCTTTACAACACTCGGTTCAATAGGGAAATGCTGTCTCAGTCACAGATGGAAAGACTGAGGCACCGAAATATTTATGGCCCAAGGTTGCACAGGAAGTATGTGGTGAGGCAGGGAATTGAATCTAGATTTCCTGAGCCTCAGATTAGCATTTGAACCAGGGAAGCATCCTCTCTGTATTTTAAGCCAATAAATTGACCTTGGAGTTAAGATCCAGTGTAAAAGAAAGTACTTTGTGTTTGGTTCAGTATCTGTGTAAGAAGCAAAGCCCGAGTTGCTTCCCACACTCGCATTCCTTCCCTTGGTTTATGTAATTTGTGAAAGAGGATAAGGTGGTAAAATAGGAAAGATGTTGACTTTCTCAGGGCTCAGTGTGTGATCATGGGTGTTGAAAAGCAGCCAGCTATTACACTCTCCTCTCTCTTTGGGCTTTTTACCTTCCTGTTTCCAAATCTTGGAAAGTTTTGGAGCGCTGTTCTTGTCTGGGAATCATTTGTTCTCAGCTGGGGTCAAATAAATCTCATTTTCTAGAGAGCTGAACTAATTCACTGGATCCCAGATCTCTGTTTGGGATCCTTTGTGGGGCAGCCTGTGGATAAACAGGGCTGGGTCTGATGGCTCACACACCTCCTGGAGCAAGCTCTTACAAGTTATTCACTCAGCTGTAGCTCAGGATTGTTGCAGCAAGTTTTTGGAAAACTTGGCTTTAGCTGGAATGAAGCAGCACTTTGACAATGCAGGGGAATAATTCCAGCTCTTTGGGCTGGGGATGTGCACAAACACCACCTTTCCCTGCTCTTATCTTGGGACAGCTGATTTTTGGTGCTGATTTGGTCATTCTTTTTTTTTTCAGTGGTTTTGAGGAATTGGATGTTAGAATGGTTTAAAACAATAATTCTTGGTGGATTCACCTTGAGAGAGAATAAAGATAATTTTGTCTGTATGAATCCATTTCCTGCCACAAGCCTTGATCACAAACTGCATCTCTCTTTGATGTTGCAGTGACACCAAACCTGGATTTAAATGTTCTGTATAACTCTTTTCATGACCTTTTGGTTGTCATTTTTGGAAGTTGGCATCAGCATCCTGTCAACTCTGGGGCTTGTCCCACCCCTGCCAACAACTGTCAGCTTTTATGGTTGTTTTTAGGAAAGGTTTGGTGAGTCCTGAAAAAAAACCCAATATTTCATATGGACTGTGCAGACAGGGAAAAATCCAGTATTCTGCTCCTGTTGTGTCTGGCCTTGGGTGAATTTCATGCAAATTAAAATTTATCTTTTAAGCTTGAAAGAGCGGCATTTTTATTTGGTGACTTGCTATTTCCACAATTGGGAAACTTGTCAGATTTAGAAGGAAATATGTGACTGGGAAGACATTCTTATAATATTGTTCATCAAAGTCAGGAGCTGGTATGAAATATTGTAAGAATTCTTTCCCTAGTTCCATATTTTCTTAATTTCCTGTAATGATTTCATTGACTCGGAGAAGAATTTTAAAATTATCTCTGAAAGCAGATGAGAAAACCTCAGTATTAGTAATCCTGCAACAGGCAAGAGGCTCGAGGGAAAAAATTACATTTCTCATTTCTAATTTTGCTCTGTCTGAAAGCATCAGGTCTGAGCTCTCAGTATTTAAACCTGGGGTTGCTCAAGGCTCTGGCCTCAAGGCTGGGGGATGTGGAAGCCGGAACCTGTGCATTTTTTCACCTGTTTTTAGCACGTTGTCATGAAGCTTCCCAAGGTCAAGATGGTTGGTTTTCAGCTGTTATCTTTGCTGCAAGCCAGACCTTCACTGAAAAGTTTTGGATTCCTGAGTGAGGAGCACACACTGAACTCTTTATTGCATTCTTGAAGAGCTTATTGTAAAAGCAGCGATAATTTATTCTTTCAGTGGTGCTAGCACAATCCTTTCTGTGTATTGACCAGCACAGACAGACCACTGGCTCCCAGCCCTTCGGCCCTTTCAATCCTAATGTAAATCTCCCCTTGTTCCCAGGATCTTGATTGATGTGGAAAATGCCTCCTTTTGCCCAAGATTCACTCTGGGGCCTGATGCTTTATATTCAATATTTTTCCAGTCGCTCATTTAAAATAGCTCAGGAGGAACATTTGTTAGGTTGTGACTTCAGAAGCATCTTCAAGTGATGTCATCATTGTGACTTGAAGACAGTGTCACGTTTTTGGTGACAGTGACAATGGATTGCTGTGTGGGAGCTTCTCCAGGCAGCCTGAGGAGCCACCAGGACTGAGATTTCTTGGAGTGTTCCAGTAAAACTGCAGAACACACTGCACCTGCCTGGGCCTTATCTTTAGAGATTCAGGAGGAATTTCTTCCTGGAAAGGGTGGCCAGGCCTTGGAAGGGGCTGCCCAGGGAGGACTGGAGGTGGCACTCGGTGCTCTGGACTGGGGACAAGGTGGGGTCGGGCACAGGTTGGAATTGATGATCTTGGAGACGTTTTCCAACCTTAATAGTTCTGTGAAAAACCATACTGGGGACTGACTGATCCCTGCAAAAACTTCCTGTGTTTGGAGGGCCAAAAGAGGGCTCTGTGCAAATATTTCAGCGCTGGATGCAGCTTGAGAAAGGTGGTGATGTTTACATTATTGAATACAACATCTGAAGTGGTTTAATGACTCCTGGAGCTGTTCATTTCCTTCTGCTGGAGCATCTTTAGTGGAGCAGTTTCTAGAATGAAGCTGTGCTGCCATGTAACAGCAAACTGGGATTGTATTTCCAGCTTTATTTACAATTTGTGTCTTTCTATCTCCCTTATCAGAAGGGAAATGTGTGTGTGACAATTTAAATTTGGATATGTTTGGAACCTGATTTTTCTGTCTTTATTGCCGCGTAGAGGAGTAGAACAGGTAAACAACAGGTAACTAAATAAACCCAGTTATATCCAAAGAACTGCCCAGTGGAGTTACCACTGCCTGTCCCCTCCTGGCTCCTGCTCTTTCCATAAATCTCTGGTGTGGCCTGCAGCTTGTTTTTCTTCAGATTTCATGTTTGCCAAGGCACTAACATGAAAATGTGGGTTTTTTTGCCTGCAGAAAGAAGCTTGAGGACAGCACACGTTGCTCACTCTGCAGAAGGCACTGGAACACTCACCAGGAGGAATTCCAAGTCAGGAGAGTGACAACGGTAATTACACAGAATTTAGGATTCTCCCAGATTTTATGAAGTGTTTATTTTCTCATTAAGTCTCTAAGTAACACTTTAAGTTGAAATGTATTTGACAGACCACTAAACTTAGGACTCTTTTTTTTCTGGAAGAAAGTTCTGGACAACTTATCAAATGGAAAAAACCAATTAGGGAAGGAAGAACTGATTGAGTTCCTGAGGTAAGAAGTGTTTCAGTTTCCACAGGAACATTATTGATTTTGTAAGGTGGCAGTCTTATCTCTATTTTCACATTTCTTACTCTTTCTTCTCCCTTCACCTACTTAGCTGGAAGTTTTCTTTTGAACAGAATTGCATAATTGGCTTTGGATAAAGAAAGTAAATTCTGTTTTTAGCCAAATGCATTTCCTGTGTAGAGAACAGCTGGAGTGGGTGACAGCATTCTGGTAGTGCCTTGCTCAGATCCTTTGGATTTAGTTGGAGATCATGGAACCGAGTTCCTTCTCATGGAACTGGTCAGGTCAGGGAACTGATCTGCTGGAAGAGCAGAAAGGAATCTGTCAAAAACTTGGGGAGGAATGTTGGAAAGCAAAACATGATCAGCAGATGGATTTCATACAAGAGATAAAGAAAAAGGTGGTAATCATGCTGCATTCCCTGGATTTGTACAGGTGTTTTGGGAGGAAAAGCATTTAACCAGGTTAAATCCAGGTTTATAAATTCAGATGAAATTTTTTCATCTGCTGTTCCATGCCCTTTATTAAATAACTTCAGCATTAATATCTCTTCCATGGGAATCAGCTGCTTTCAGTTCTGCTAAGTGAGGTATTAAAGTGCCCACTGATGTGTCACTTGGGTTTGTCATCCAGTCAGGAGTGAAGGCAGGATAATGTTTGCATGGGAGGAGTTTTATGCTGCTGAAGGACTTGCAAGATGTTTATGTTGGTTTTAAGCAGATTCTGCTTGAAAAAAGCTTTAATCTGGTCACCCAGGTGTGTGATTTTGTCCATTTCAGTGTGAGGAGTGAGAATTATTTAGAAGAACTATTCAGATTTGGCAGATACCGTGTAAACGGCCTTTTGGCGTATTGTAAATTGACATTTTGCTTTTTAATGCCTGGATTTCTTAAAATATAAGCTTGATAAAAACTTACATAAACTATCATCCTTAGGTTCTTCAAAACTGATAATTTCTACTTAGGCAGTTACATAAAAATGTGGTTCAATTTCAGCAATATTTCAGCAGGTTCATTGATTTGCAAATAAATATTCAAAGCTCAGCTAGAGAAGTGAATGATTTCAGTGTGCTGCCAGCCATCAGCTGAGCTGTGGCAGTGATTCTGTGCTGGTCCTGGCCAGTGACCCAGACTGAGGGAAGTGTTCTGCTCCAGCCTCATGGGGATGAGCTCACACTTGCATTTTCCCTTGCATTTTCCATGAACTAAAAAATTGCACATGGTCTGATGCCACGAGACTGCTTAGCTGTGGTAATTGCAGTCATTTATTGGTGTGTTTTAGCCCTGGGTTTAAGTGTAACCTGTTCTAAGCAGCTTAATTTGACCCAGTGCTCAGCTAAAGTGTTACAGCCCCAACCTCTGGTGTTGTGCAAGGGAAAGTCTTCAGCTGCTGTATCAAAAAAATTCCTCCTTGCTCAGAGTTTGCTTAATCTGCTCCAATCTGAAGAAATCCTTTGCTATTGCTGGGGTTTCTGCTTGGTTTTGAAGTCCTGGTTTAAGAGGGTTGTTAAATGAGAGGCCTGCTTGTGCTGCATCCAGCACTCTGGTGATCTGCAGATCAGAGCTGGTGGAAAATCAGCCTTTGCTTCCTGGGAGCAAACTCCTGTTTGTTCCACCTGTGCAATCCTGATTTTCCTCCTGTTTTGTTGGATTAGACAGCAGCTGACTGCTCTGAGCTGTCTGATGTAGGGAGCCTCTCCTGGAAATGGCTTGGTTGCTGTTGGTTTTCAGAATCTGCATCACTGCCCTCCCTGAGCTGAGTTTAAAGTAAATAAAGGGGTGGAGATGTAGAATTGCAAGCATTTGGGCAAGAGCTTTTGGATCTCCTCTGTCTCATACCAGCTGTGTGTGTCTGCCATCCCATAATGCTCCCCAAATTCATGGAGGTATCACCCAGCTCTGGCACTAAAAAGGGCTCAGTTTTGGTGCTTTTCTGGCTCAATCCCAGGAGGTTTCATCCAGGTTTGGACACTCATGGCATAGGACAAAACAGAGCAGCCAAGCTCAGGGTGCACTTAAATTTCCCACTTTTCCTGGTCCTCACTGGAAGAATCTAAAAAAAAGCTTTAAAAAATACTTTAATATTCATTCCTTGCCATGAGCTGGGTGTTGCTGGCTGGAGGGAGGGACTGGGATGAACAAGGTGCTGTGGAATGATGTGTTCCTGTTGGAGGGAATGTTTCTGCACATACAGCAGCCATTCTTTTGGGTTTCTTCCAGGCTTTCAAACAGAACTTTCCCCCTGGAATCTGGTAAATGGGCAGAACGTTTTTAGTTTATGGGGAAAAAAAAATTACCATAAGATGGCTTCAGTTTTACCTTCCACTCCAAGACAAATTTGTTCCATGGAGAATAGCTGTGCTCACTTATGCAGATCCTACTCCTGAATTTCAGAGCCTTGGGAGTGGGTGCAGCTCCCTGCAGGAACTTGCAGTTCCCAGCTGCCAAACCTTGGCACACTTGGAAATGCTTTGTTCCATCTGCCCAGCTCTGTGGTACTTCCAGGTGGGAATTCCAGCTGCCTTTTTGCTGACCACTTCAGGTCCAAGAGAGAATTCCAGGCACACACAAGGGCTTGTGTTCTGTCTTGCTCTGTCTTGTGCCTCTGGGCAGAAGTTTTTTGGGATTTCTTTTCCATGGACTGTGGTGTCTGTTACTTCCATAGCTTCCAAGTAATTTAGAGAAGCATTTGGATATAGAATTTCCATAGTATATGGTTAATGTGTAAATAAACTGGTTTGCTTCAAGGCCTAAAAAACCCAGAATAACGTGGTTTTAAATTCACAGTTTTACATTTGGAAAATCATATTTAAAACAACTCCATCGTTAAATTGCATTTAATAAAGGTTTTTTTGCAACATTTTTTCATATAAGCTTGACATTTTTTGCTTTGTGTAGCATGGAGACATTAAAATGAGCACCTTGGCTTATTCCAGAAAGTGTCACCTTCCTAACAGGTGGAAAAAATGTAGTTTTAGGTTTAATTATTTTTTCTTTGTCTTTTTTTTTTTTTTGTAACTTTTTTTGCTGCTAGAATATTCCTAATCCCTTTATTTTTTAAGTTGAAATAAGAATGAAGCACTTTAATGGCTCAGTCCTTTGAGGTGCTTTGTTCTCTGAACATTTGTAGAAGCGGGATTGGGATTAGGACAGGAATAGGACCTTTTTAGGAACTCCTGGGTTTTGGTTTAGGGGACTGGTCACTTAGGAAGCAGCACACAAGTGCTCAGGATTCAACTCTGCATTTCTGGCAATAAGAGAAAAGCCATAAAAGAACTAAAACAACGAAGGAAAATATTTATCTAAAAGTTATGTCATGTTTGCATTTTAGAAACTGTTATTGCCAACTTTACAGGCCTTCTGAATGAATAATTCTGAGGGCAGGCATGGCCTTAATGTGAGCATAATACGAAATAACAGCTCAAATCAAATGAATGCACTCTGGGCACTGACAGAGCTTTTCTGCCCAGCTCTTCCCAGTGGAGTTTCTTTTGGGAAGAGCAGCAGGGAGTTGTGCAGCCCCTGGAAAAAAACGTGGGTAAGCCTGGAGGGTGGGCACTGGGATGCTGAGGGATGGATTTCAGGCTGGAAAACAATCCTGGAGTGCTGAGGAGGCTGCAGGGGACAATTGTGTGATGGCTTTCCTGGCAGCTCCCTCGGGAACCCGATCCGCAGGGTGAAAGCTGATCGGGTCCCTGGGGCCAGAGCTCCCAGGCCTTGGTCTGCTGCTTCTGGGTGGATTTTGGGCTTTTGGTGTCTGGGAAATGAGGGCTTCCATCCCAATCTTCATCCTCCTCCAGGGAGAATTTTAGGAGTGTTGAGGTCTTGCAGTGGCCTGAGAGATGAGCGTTAATACTGAATTAAAAATCCTTCTGTAATTTGGTCAGTGCTGAACACAAACACCTGGAGCAGAGTGTGGAAGCCTTGTCCTCTGTGTGTGGAGCTGGGGTGGAATTTTGGTGAGGTTTTGTTGTTTTCCTGGGGTCACAGACCTCACCTGGGTCAAAGCCACCCCTGGATCAGGCTCTGAATAGTCAAAATATTTGAGCACATTCCTTGGGTAAATAATGAGGAACGTTTTCAGGTAGGCTCTCTCAATATTCAGAATATTTGAGTACATTTGCTGAGTAAATCATGAGGAACATTTTCAGGCTCAAGGCTGTGTTGCCCTCCTGGCTGGAAGCCAAACTTCCCACAAGATGCTGCGGCCTAATTCCCTTGGGGGCCGTTATAAATGATTTCCAGGATTTTAATCAAAACATGGATTTAGTGGGGAACAGATGACTTTTGGAGCGGGGTGGTCCCTCCAGAGCTCAGGTTGTAACTGAGCTTCTGTTAAATCTCTCCTTGCCTTAATCTTGCTCAAAGTAAACCCAGTCCATCCAGCAGGTCTCACGTGTGGTCCTGGGGCACAAACTATTTTAGGAGTGGGATGGTACCTTAAACACCTTGTTAATGCTGTTTATTGGAAAACTTTGGATGGGAGAGAGCAGCTTGGGTCTTATTTCCCCAATTTTTCCTGCTTTAGAATTGCATGGGGGCATATCTAGGTTTTTTAGGAGTCATAATTAAGCTTGGATCTTTTTGACAAGGTTATTCCTTAGCCTGAGGTTGGGGATGTGGTTGTTCTTAACGGCCTTTGGAGATGAGTGATGGAAAATGGAACTGTCAGAGTGGAGTGTAAAATACTCAGAGCTTCAGTTTGCAGATCTGGATGTTAAGGCATGGCAGTAACAAATAATATTCTTTATCAGAGAATGGGGTTTTCCCTCTGCTCAGAGAAAATGTATTTGCTATACTTCTATGTATTATATAAAATTGATAATACTAATCAGTAATTCTGTCCGTATGAAAAGGTATAAGTAAAGCTTTAGCTGTTTATACAGTACTGCTTTTAGTAAAGAGCAATATTAGACTACTTTACTTCGGCAATAAATGAAAATTTAGGATCAGGCTGGCAGGTTGCATAAGGCACTGAACCTGGAAATGAGGAAGTCTCTACTGAATTTCAGGCTCTCCTTCCTGGATCCATTGTTCTTTCTCACTCAGGCCTGCTCTATTCTGAAAAAAAATAAAGTCTCCATTTAAGTAATAAGCTCCTTGGAATAGGAACTTTCTCATCTTAAGTCCAGCACTTACTGTAATGAAAATCCAGCCTTTGGGACAGCTTCTGTCTGGGGTTATAAACTTCTTTTCCACGGTTTATGAAATCTGTTTGGTTTCTTCTCTGGACAGTGGAATGAAGCTGATCCATTCCTGTCTGCAGTGTTCCTCCCTTTTAGTATAGGTGAGATCTTTCTGGAGAGAAATTTTTAATATAATAGGAAAATACTTTAAATATGAGACAACAGGAACTTTGAAACTTGCTAAATCTGTAGTACTGCAACACATTTGCACAATGGATAACATGATTCCAATTCCAATGAAAAAGTTATTTTTTCAGTTTATTAAATTTTTCTTATTTTTTTATATTACAATTAAGAAATACACAACCTTTTTGTACTTACATGTCCTACAGTAAATACTGGCAAATTCATTGTCAGGGCCTAAAGAGAAACATGTCTGTAAATTGTAGATTGTAAATTAGTGCTGACTGCTCCAAAAACTCTTGATAAAACAGGAACGATGTGTTTATCCAGGAAGATTCCTCTGGCCAGAACATTTCTTCCAGATATTGCTGTGACAATTTGGAAGTTGTTTCTCCTGTGACATTCAAGTGGAAGTGACAGAGCTGACGTGGTGCCTCGTCCTGAGCTGCACGTTGGAAATGGCCAAAGGAGGCTCAGGAATGCTGGGAGTTCTGCCCAGGGGTTTACAAAACATTTATGGAGTCATTATTGTTGGAAAAGTCCTCTAAGATCCCCAACTCCAATCATTTGTCTGTAACTGCCCCCGTGCCCTGGAATTACTCATAATTCCACTTTGGATCCAAACCATCAGAGACAATTTTAGCATTTCACAGGATCCAAACCATCAGAGACAATTCTAGCGTTTCACAGGATCCCAGAATCTCTGGGTTGGAAGAGACCTTCAAGATCTGCCCGGGGAGGTGGTGGAGTCACCATCCCTGGATGTGTTTAAAAAAAGACTGGATGAGGCACTGGATGCCATTGTTTAGTTGAAGTGTTAGGGCTGGGTTGGACTCGATGATCTTAAAGGTCCCTTCCAACCTTGCAATTCTGTGATTCTGTGATCATCGAGTCCAACCCAGCCCCAACACCTCAGCTAAACCCTGGCACCCAGTGCCACATGCAGGCTTTGTTAAACACACCCAGAGATGGTGACTGCAGCACCTCCCCGGGCAGAACATTCCAGAACGTTATCACTCTGTCCACGAAAAACTTTTTCCTAACATCCAGCCTGTATTTCCCTTGGTGCAGCTTGAGGCTGTGAGCTCTGGTTCTGTCAGTTCTGGAGACAGAGCCCAGCCCAGCTGAGCACAGGCACCTCTCAGGGATTGCAGAGTGCTGAGGGCACCCTGAGTCTCCTTTTCTCCAGAATAAACCCCCAGCTCCCTCAGGGGTTCCTCTCAGGGTTTGTGCTCCCAGCCCTCACCACGCTGCCCTGTTCTGCCGTGTGCTGGGAATCCCTGATGTTTCCAGGTGAGGCGGGGTGATCCCGCAGCAGGCAGCCCTCAGGAGCTCCCTCCTCTCCTGCCCATCCCCCAGGGAGCCGAGGAGCTGTTTGCCGTGGCGATCCCGGCTGGGATCAGCGAGCCCGGGAGCTGGCGGGGCTCCAGGGCAGGAATTGGGGCCGGAGCCTTGCGGGGCTCGGCGCTGTGGCTGTGGCTGTGCAGGAAGTGAGGTCAGGCCAGCGCTGCGGACGGGAATTGTTCGCTGCAAGGGCAGGCCTGGAGATTTTCTGTTTGTCTTAGAAGCCTTTGTAGGGTGAGAGTGTCCCTGGAAAATGTTGCCTTCTTTTTGACTATGGGAACCGTGTTGCATGAGGTTGTTGAATTAGTCCAGAACACATCTCAGGGCCCATTTTTATGATTTATTTAGTTTAAAATATGTTTTATTGTGAAAAATTACTATATTTCAGCTTTTTAGATGCTGATTAATCTTTGAAAACAAAAGCTCAAGCTATTTAACTTAGAAATGTGTTACCCACTATCACTTGTTCCAGCTTCAGGTTCGTTGCTGAGATGATTAATGCCAATTTTTTTTTTTTTTTGTGGCTCTGTAGGCTGAATTTATCCCTCAGCTCAGCCCAGTTTTGGGAATGACCTTTAGCTGATGTGTAATAGAAACCACTGCAAAAAAATGAATAAGGCCAGAAGTGCCTTTGCAAAATGTAACCTTTCTAAAATTTAATCTGTTTAATTCCATGCTGAGTCAAAAAACTTCAGGGCAGGGTGAAAAAGCTGTAGAGACACCTCTACAAGTTCTGCTATTGATTCATATTTAATGAGTCACTAAACTTCAGTTTATTCCTGTAAATTACAAAATTTGCCTGGTCTTTAATGCTTCCAGATGGGATCTTTCTTGCTTATTTTTAGTCTAGAATTTGAGATTTAGCGTATTAGCTCATATTTAATGTCAGTGCAGCCTGTGAATTCCCAGGACTGTACTTCTTTCCTTGTTTTCTTTTTTTTCCCCCTGACCACTTGAATAGTTCCTGGGGATGATAAATCCCTCACTGCCAAGAACAGACCACGGCAAAAGCAGTTTGAGCTGCTCTTCCTGAGATTTGCTGCAATAAAGTGGCTTTAGGGACCAAGCAGCTCTTTGATTTGATGCAGTTCTCCCTGTGGGTGGGTCCATGAACTGCCCCCCCCGCTGCATTTGCCTCTCCAAGCTGACTTGGTTTGGGGTAAGTCCAAGGGTTTAGAGGAAGCCTGGAATCACTGTCAGGGTTTTAGGGATGATGTGAACCTTGGGAACTCGGGAGTGTTGGTGGAGGACAGGCTGGATGTGCCCTGGCCCCCAGAACCCCCTGATTGCAGGGCTCCTTCCCAGCCTGGGCAGGGGGAACAGGGGAATTCTGCCCTGCTCAGGTGAGACCCCCCTGCAGAGCTGCCTCTAGTCCTGAGCTCCCAGCTCGGGAACGACCTGGAGCTGCTGGAGAGAGTCCAGAGGAGACCACGGAGCTGCTCCAAGGGCTGGAGCCCCTCTGGAGCCAGGCTGGGAGAGCTGGGGGTGCTCACCTGGAGAAGAGAAGGCTCCAGGGTGACCCCAGAGCCCCTTCCCAGGCCTACAGGGGCTCCAGGAGAGCTGGAGAGGGACTGGGGACAAGGGATGGAGGGACAGGACACAGGGAATGGCTTCCACTGCCAGAGGGCAGGGATGGATGGGATATTGGGAAGGAATTCCTGGCTGGGCAGGCCCACAGAGAAGCTGTGGCTGCCCCAGGATCCCTGGAAGTGTCCAAGCCCAGGCTGGACAGGGCTTGGAGGAACCTGGGATAGGGGAAGGTGTCCCTGCCATGGCAGGGGGTGGCACTGGGTGGGCTTCAAGGCCCTTTTTAACCCAAACCATGCTGGGATTCCTTGATGCCTGAGTGTGGGAGTGAGGATGGAGGTGGGTTTGGGATCCTGGAGTCTCCTCTCTGCCGCTGTAGTTGTCCTGCAGCTTTCCCTGGGGAGCAGCCTTGCCCTGCAGGGAGGGCAGGACTGGATTCCCTGCTCCAGCCCAGCTGTGGGAGGGTGTTGGGAAATGGCTTTTCAAGGTAGAGCTCTGTCTTTGTTTTGTTTTGCAGGAAATTGTGCTGAGTATGTCATAACTTTTCAGGAATTCTCTCTTTTTTATTTACCCAAATACCACCTACTTCCTGGAGTGAAATGGAGACTTTGGGGAGGTGAATCCATGGATTTATCTCCCTGGAAAAGTTTTACCTGTTGAAGTGGGGAGGGGTTGAGCCCCACATTCATTGACTGTGTTCCCTTGGAGGGCAGGGTGTTTTTGCTGCTCTTATCAGTGTTTTCAAGGAACGAAGCAGTGCTGAAAACCCAAAATAACTTGGTTTTTTCCAATTTGTCAGGATGTCCCTCTTTGTCCTCAGTTTCTGCCTCTTACAGCCACTCCAGCCCAGCTGCACAGGGAAATACCAACATTCTGAGCCAGGTGAAACTGCCCCAAAACCTCTTCAGATGGTTTTGTTCCTGTCAGCACTTCTGTTTTCTCTGACCATATGGCCATCGCTGCTAAGACACGAAATTGGCTATTTTTGGAGTTTGTCATTAACAGTTTAAAACCAATTATTTCCTGATACTCCAAATACTAAATTCTTCCTCGGAGAAATGAAGTTACAGCACTAAGCAAGCAGAAAGTGTGTGGAGGTGTCCATGTAAATGAAATCCTCCCTCTGTCATCAGGCAGGAGGTGAAGGGTTCTAAAAACCACGGGGATGCTGGGGCTCTGCTCTACAGCTTGTCCTAAAGAGAGAATTAAATTCAGCCAAAGCAGGGGAAGAGCAGAGAAACTCTGAACCTTTATTTGAAGTTGCAGAGGATGAACACAGAAACTCTGAACCTTTATTTAGAGTTGCAGGTGCCTTTGGGCCCTGTTTCAGAACACATTTTTCTGCAGCTGCTTATTTGGGGTGGTTGAATTTCAATGCAGAAGGAGTTGCCCTTTGGTAAAGGGGTTTCCTGTTTATTTTAAGTACTAATTTCTGTTTTCTTTGAGATTCAAGAACTTCATATGCATAGATAAAATAAAGAATTTTCATTTTGCCTGTGTATGGTGAGTTCCTGTTATGGCTCTTAAGGCTTAAATCCAACTCAAAAAATGGGAGAGGTGTAGAGGAAGGAACTTTAGCCTGAATTTTACTGTTCCAGGCAGGGGTTTTTAAGTGGAATAGTTAAAATTTGCATCCTTGGTAGAGGCAGTTCCAAACCTGACAAAAAGGAGATTATTTTATTCAGGAAATAAATACCATGCTCAGGCGGTTCAGTGTATTTATTAAGTGTATTTAGGCCAAACTTGATGCAAATTTGATCTTTGAGGTCCTGTCCAGCCCCTGCACCTTGCAGTGATGTTTGGCTTCTTAAAGTTGTTACTGGAGCAGCCCTGGAAAAGAATTTCCTTGTGAAAGGAGCTGGGTTTTGGGAAGTCTTGAGGAGTTTGTTGTGCTGCATTTTATGGCTGTGTGATTGCATCTCTGATTTTGAGATGCTTTTGCAAAGGAGGAATGGGGGTTTTATCAGTGGGTTCCACCAGCTCCTTTGCCTTGTCTTGATAACACAGGAAAAAGCCTTTGTAATCTCAGCTTTCTTCCAGATTTTTCTGTACAAAATCAGTTAAAACCAGAAGAAATTATCTTAATTATATTTCTCCTACTGCTGCTAATCTGCTGGAAATGTAGTCCCACAGGTACAGAATTAATCAGCTTTCATCTTTTTTCTTCCCCAAAAATTGCCCTTTCCATGCTGCTTGTGGAGAACTGAAGAAGGATTTGACACTTTCCAGCAGCCTGACTTGGTTCATGCACAGATTCAGGGTGATGTTTTGTGGTTTGCTTTTTATTTTTAAGGAATTGGACCATCCTAACCACATTTTGCCTTCTGGTTTATGGGAGGTAATGGGAAAGGAGCAGGAAGTGTCAGCATTTCCTGTATCCTGTTATCTTGTGCTTTTTATGGATGCTGCATTAACTATACACTGAAAATTCCCTTCCATTGGGAGCTTGCAGCTTGATTTGCTCTAATTACTGTAATTAATTTGTATCGTGTATTTTGACTTGCTCTAATTACAGATTATTCTCTGGAAGCCCATGACTCTGCAGCACTTTCCCATTCACATTTCCCACATGGTTCTCAGTCAAAAATTTTGGGACAAAATGGGATTTTGTGTTGTCTTAAGCTTTGTTTTCACCCTGGCAGATTTTGTATTGGAGAAGTTGCATGGTTTGGGGTTTTTTTGGTCATCACTAAAATGTAAATGTGGTATGTGCATTATGTAGCCTAAAGCTTAGGGTCTGAAACAGTTTAGGAATTTGAAGTGCAAATGTAGGAATAAATTGCTGTATAAATGTAAATTCCTCTACTATGTAATTGCTGCACTGAGGTACCAATTCTAGCACTTGTGGCTGATAATTAAAGGGGAGTATTTTGGTTAAAAGACATTTGTTGCTTACATGAAAGGAATTGAAGTGAAAAACAGGATAATACTGGACTGTTTGGGTGCACTTGGAATATCCTGAGTTGGCAGAGCCGAGTTTGTCAAACAAACAGGGAATAATTTAAGGAATGGAGAGCTGGATCTGACCTCATCCCTGTTTTTCCTTGGAGCAGGTGGTTGAGGTGAGCAGGTGTCCATGAATGATCCCAAGAAATGATGGCTGAGCAGCCGCCCCCCCTGGAAGCCACCCCTCTGCTGAATGAAGTGCCACTTCTACCTCACATGGTCAACGGGGACAGCATCCAGCAGGCAAGTCAGCCCTGAACTGGGAGCACTGGGAACAGCTGGGATGGTGGCTCCACAAAAAGCAGCAGCTCTGCCTCTGGTCTGAGAGCTGGGGGAGGATGTGGTTGTGAGCACTGACGTCAGGAGTTAAACAGAAGTGCAAATGGAAAGAGGAAAAAATCATTCAGCTCCCAGCCAGTGGACAGGTGTGGAAAAAGGGCTTTAAAATGGAGCTGCAAAGTCCAAAAATCAAAGGAAAAATTGGGGGGTTAACAAAGGTTTTGGAACTCTTGTGAAGTAATGAATAAAGATTAGCAAGGGATTGTAGAGGAAATCTATTACAGGAAAATGAAAGGAAGGACCTTGGCTTCCTGGTTTTAAGTGTCTTCATTAATAATTACAGTGCAGTGGTGAAACCTGAGTGTATTTAGCTGAAACTTTAGAGCTTTATTGCACACAACCCTTCAGAAGTCCCTGGCAGGATTAGAAATACAGGTAAAAGTGGCAGCAGAACAATTCTGAAGCCCAGGTATGTGTAAATTGTCAGTAATGTGAATTTAGTGTTCAGCAGAAAGAGCTGAGTGCTTTGTACTTAAAACACTGGGAGCTCTTCCCATCCTTTGAAGTCTGGTAGGCCAAAAATGAAAGTTTAGATGAGATCTCCTTTAATTTGTCATTGTTGCAGATAAGAATGAGAAATCTGTGTTGTTTCAGTTGTATACTTGAAAAAATTGGCTTAATTAAAGCGAAAGTCCTTTTCCCTTTCTGCCTCAGACCCTGGAGGTGGAAGTACAATGCGTATGTCTGGAAATGAGTGAAGTCTCCAAGATATTTCTGAAGTTCTGGCAGTAGGAGGTGAAATTTCAGCCCTGCCCTGCTGGGAGGTGGCTCAGGTGGTTCAGGTTTCGTGAGGAAAGGAGATCAAGTAGATTTAGTTGGCCCTGTCCCCAGAGCTGTGTGTGTGGGCCATGGAGGTGACAGTCACTGACATTTTTAGGACCTAGAGGAGACTTTGCAATCAGGTCAGATTAAAAAAAAAGGAAAATTATAATAGAGTTGTCTTGTGGAGGTGCATTTGAAGATTAGATTTGAAGTTTAAATAGAATCTTTTAAAGAGAGTCTTGACTTAGAACCTTTAGTAATGCAGAGGATTTTTAATTATTTCTCTGCCAGTGCCGTGGAGGACAGTGCTAATACTTAATTATTGTAGAGTGATTTGTGTCCAGAAACCAAACCTGTGTGTTTGGCCAATTCCAGTTAATCCATTAGCTCCATTTCACTTAAAGCAAGAGTTGGAAGTTTTCTGGAAGGGTTTCTGGATGCCAAAGTGTGTGAATGAGGGCTGAGAGCAGAGCTGTGGCTGAGCAGCTTTGGCTGTGCTGGTGCCACCAGCCCTGGGGTGCTCAGGACACCTGGAAGTGCCCACAGCTCCTGGGCTCAGATCCCCCCTCAGCAGCTCCAGCTTCCTGCAAATGTTCCTTGTTGGAAGGTGGCTGGGATTGCATTTGCTTCATTAATTCCAGTGAGTCACTGCTCTCAGACAGGGCCTGTGCATTCCTGGAATTCCAGGCTCCCAACTGCTGCAGCCCTGGGATTGCAGCACTCCTCGGGATCCTTCCCTCCCTTTTCCTGAGCTGACTGAGAGCTGGGCTTCATGGAAGCCTCTTCTGGAGATGTGCCACCCTCAGAGGCTCTGAATCTCTCAGACAATCCCTCTCTTGCCTCTGAGTTCTGCCCTCAAAGATGAGCCTTTTCCTGAGGTCAGTCCCTGCCTGTGGAATCCTGGATCCACAGCAAATCTTCTTCCTGTTTCTTGTGCTCTGGCAAATCCCCAGCCCATTACTGTCAGTTTTCTTTAAACAGTTGACACCATTTCTCTCCCTTTACCCCAAGAAATGTATTAGCATTGAAGTCATGCATTTACTTGCATTCTAAAGTGACAAATCTGCATAAAATTCATTATTAATGCAAATTATGCCACATTTAAAGGCATTCTCTGCCATCTCTCCTCCTGGAACCATAATAAATATTACTGAGTGCCTAAATGGCCTTTTCAGGGATTTTGGTGGCTTACTTATACCCAGAAACAACTCATCCACCCAAAGTAAAATTCTCCTGTACAAGGAGCATCAATTCTCCCCTACAAGGGAGGTTATGAAAAATAAAATCAAAGGTTAATACACCAATATGTAGAAGCTGCAAAACCAGTGTTAAAATAGCATTTATCCTTGGAGTCTGTAGTGATGAGAACAGTGAAACTGGTACCTGGGGAGTTCAGGGAGCTGCAGCACAGAAAAATTCATTAATTAATATCATGTGTAGCTCATTTTACCAGGAATTAAATGGCAAAGTGATTTCCTCAGGTCCCATCTACCTGCTACAAATGTCACTCTGTGAATAGTGCAAAAATACTTTATAAAAATTGAATGAAAGAAAATTATACCGATTTTCACAGCTGCTTTAACAAATACATTTATTTCAATTTTCACATCAGTGCCAGCTGTCAGCAGGGTGGAATTTTAATTGTGTACCTGCAGTTCTTACCTGGCCAAACCCCCCTTTCATTAAAGGATTAGCTGTGGAATATCACAGATGTAACAATAACGTGCAGCTGCTAAAATTCCCCTGAGGCTGGGGCAGGCTGAGGGGATGGTTTGGGATCCCAGCACTGCCTGAGGAGTGATCCTGGCCCAGCTCCACCTGGATTTGTGTGCCCATGTCCAGAGGGACCTGCAGGGTGGCACTGGGGCCTGGATTCCTTCCCCAGGGAAAACACACCTGGGCTCACAGGGGCTGCAGGGCAGAGCTGGTGGGAAAAGCCTGGAATGCAATGGGAATCTCAGGTCAATCTTGCCTCAGTAAAAGCAGAAAAAGCAGTGTGAAATGTGAAATTAAAAGCATATTTCATGTGTATCAGGTGAGGCACTTCTGGGCGTAACCAGAGAAAAAATCACAAGGATTTTATGTCCAAGTAGTAAGAAATATTTTCATTGCACCCATCATTCTACCCATTTTCCTTTTTTACTCCAAGGTTGCCAAAGCTCTGGTGTTGTTTGTCTCTAAAGAGAAGGAGTTTTCCCCCAGAGAATTTCTAAAATTTAAAAAGCCTCCAATCCCTCTTTTGTGTTCTGTTTCCTGCAGGTGATTCTTGTCCAGGTAAACCCAGGTGAAACATTTACAATTACAACTGAAGATGGACACATTCAGTGCATTCAAGGTAAAGGGAAGCTCAAGTCCTGAATCCAAATATTTTGGTTCTAGGGTTATTCCACTTGGTTTTTTCTGTGATGTCAGATGTATTTTCTACACTGGAATAAATCAGATTTTTCAGTTTGTGTCCAGTACAAATGAGGCAGCACTGGGAAGCTGCCAGGATTCCCTGCATCCTGCAGATTCTCATTCCCAAAAGATGGGTTTGCAGTGACTGTGTCTTCCCAGGATCTTAACACATGATTTCTGAGGCATTTAATCCACAATAATTAAAGAACTTTAACGGGCACTGGGAGCTCCCTGTGCTGTGAGGTGGGGGAATCATTGCTCCACTCTGTGCCTGCAAAATCCTTTTTACCTTCTGGCTAAGTGACGGAAAATCCAAGTCAGGGAAAAATACCTCCTGTAAGTCAAGTTGAATTCAGCAGTATTTCCATTTTTGCAGTATTTGTCACCATTTCACATGATGTTATATAAAATGTGTCCATTCTGCTTTCATCAAATCCCCTACAGGAATGCTTCCCTTGAGCGTAACATTAAAAATAATATATTTAAATATTTTTTTTAAATTCCTACATCAGCTTCACCCCAATACCTGCATTTGCCTTCATTACTACAGACTTCCAGCTGTCACAAATTAAGAGCTAAAATTATTTATACAGATTTTTGTGCAATTAAAAAATTGCACAAAATTTAAAAATTTTGCGCAAAATTAAACTCTTGGCCAAAGTGTGGGGGTTGGGATAAAGCCAATAATCAAACAGAGGGTGGGATGCAATTCCTGACGTTTCAGGCCCCAGGGTGAGCTCCCACCTTTGGAAAAAGGGAATGGGAAAAGCCTTGGTTGTTACAAAGTGGCCCCTTGTCCTGGCAGGTCCAGCACACGTCCCTATGATGTCACCAAACGGTTCCATGCCGCCGATTTTTGTGCCTCCCGGTTACGTATCTCAGGTACATTTATTTCTCCTTCTCTTGCTGTGTGGTTTTTGGGGAAATTTTAATCATATTTTTATTATTTATTGGTGATTTTAGCTGTGAAAAAAGCTGATTTTTTTTTTTCCATTGAACTTACCAGCTGTTTCACTTTACTGTGGGCTCTGTCCCCTGTGTTACTCAGTAATGTCTGATCCTGTTTGCAGGATTTTTTTAATCCTGCTCCCAGCAGTTAAAGATACTTTTAGTAACAAGGACAGCTCTGAATTGCCTGTCTGAGCTCCATGAACAGGATCCACATGTTTATTTTTCATCAGTCCTGTTTGCAGGGTGAAGCTGGGTCATGTGAGCAGTCCCAACTGGCTGCAGGTTTTCTGTTTAATACAGAAATGTCTCTGAATTTTCAGTGCCCCTTTCTTTACCAGCCCTGATCCCCTGAAATTCCAGCAAAGCAGCACGGCTGGGGCAGAGTGTGGTGGTGATGCAAACACTGATCCCAGTGATGTGTTTGGGAAATGAGCAGGGCTCTGGGCTCTCCCAGCTTTGCTTTTCCACTCCCATGGATTTTCCACTCCTGGGTGTTGTTCAGGTCAGACCTGCATGTTGTTACCAGAGATGCTCCCAGTTCCAGTTCGATTGATTTCTAAATTGATGTGTTTTAAAAGGAAATAATTCAAACCAAATGTGGGAACAGAACTCGTGTTGTAGTAATGTTGAAAATCAGGAGTGTTCTGAGTAGGTTTGAAACCTGTAACTGTGAGTTCTTGGGTTCTCCAGGCAGCTCCTTTTTGCACACAGCTGCATTTTGGGCTTCTGCTCCTCAGCTCTGCAGGCCTTGAGGAAAGATTCTTGCAGACAATTTCTGATCTCTGTGAAATGAATCCCTCAGTGCAAACAGTGGGCAAAGCCCTGGCAGCGCTGGGCTGCTCAGCCTGAAAACCACATTTGTTTGTTCTGTTTGCTGTCACCTGAAACCAGCAGGGTTGGGTTGTTTTCCCTTGGTTGTTGTGACAGGGATTGACAAGTTGGAAAGCAGCTTTAAATCAGGGCTTGAGTTACCTGGACTGCTCTTGTCAGATGAGGTGATAACTTTGTGTTCCCAGTGTCTGGAGGAGCCCAGGGCTGGTTCTCTTGGATTCTGCCAAAGTGGAGTGAAATCACTGCGGAGTGAGCAGGCTGTGGTTTCCCATCCCTGGGAGTGTTCCAGGACAGGCTGGATGGGGCTTGGAGCAGCCTGTTCCATGGAAGGTGTCCCTGCGCACGGCAGGGCTGGGATGAGGTGAAGTTTAAGGTCTTTTCCTACCTGAGCCATCCTGGGATTCTGTGNGAGCTCCCCCCGCAGTTCCTGCACCAGCACCCGCCACCTCACGTGTTCCAGGAGCAAGGTGAGAGCCTGGCATGTCCCCATCCCACAGGGATGTCCCCATCCCACAGGGACAGCTGGACACCCATTCCCAGGGGTGCTGTGACTAACTTAGAGCAGCCCTGTGCATCAGCTGCTCACCACGTGCAAACTGTGGTTGTGTATCCTCTGAATTTTCTGTTTGAATNCAGCTTGTTCCATGGAAGGTGTCCCTGCGCACGGCAGGGCTGGGATGAGGTGAAGTTTAAGGTCTTTTCCTACCTGAGCCATCCTGGGATTCTGTGATTGTTCAGCTCTTTGGTGTGACTGACTGCCTCAAACTCCCCTTCATCCCAGCAGTACCTCCCAGTTTCCACTGGAATCCAGCCTGGTGTGCAAGCCCTGCCTGTCAGATTCTGGATATGAACCAGAGCAGGGAAATCCCTTGTTAAACGTACAATACTTTATGGGGTTGTGTCTGGCCTGACAGTTGATTTCTCCCATTTCCCAGCAGGTGGTGGAAGAAAACGGAGTTCGCAGGGTGGTGGTGGNCCCCATCCCACAGGGACAGCTGGACACCCATTCCCAGGGGTGCTGTGACTAACTTAGAGCAGCCCTGTGCATCAGCTGCTCACCACGTGCAAACTGTGGTTGTGTATCCTCTGAATTTTCTGTTTGAATCTCTGTTTTCAAGGAATTATGCAAATTTGTACCTGAGAAATGTTGTATTTTCTGTGCATCCCTGCTTTTGCTGCTCTAAATCCCACAGTAGTGACTCCTAAAACTCCTTTCCCTAAAATTCTGCCCTCTGAGTTTTGTCACTGCCCTGGCGTGATGTTTATTGAAAATTAACTTAATTTGATACATGAATGTATTTTTTAGTCCAAATATGACTGAAAAGGGAACAAGAATAACCCAAAAAATGTCATTATCCATAGTGGAGGGTGAAGTGCAGACCCACTCTAAAAACTGAATGAAGCAATAAATCAGTGAAGGACTAGGGTTATGTTGAATTAAACCAAGCTCTAATCCTTATTTTATAATCAAGACTTAAACAGAAATTAGACTTAGTAAGACCATTCATTGTCTCTCAAGCTTAAATTGGTAATTATGTATTTTGACTCACTCTAGGCTAAAACAGCATTCAGGCTGTGTTGGAAAAAGGCAGTTTGGGTCCTAAATTTGCTTAATTTTTTGCAAATGTGTCTGTAGCAGGGATGAAAGGCAGCTGTAAAGCAGGATCTGGAGCAGCTGACAGGAGAAAGGCCCAAAAAATTCAGTTTAAAAAGACCCCAAACTCCAAAATCCCTGCACTTCCAGACTGACAAAGCACAGGGAAATTCCAGGGGCTCAATTTTAGTGATTTTTCCAGCTTGTAGATTCAGATGTCAGATGAATAATTCAGAATAATGAAGTCATTTCTCCCTTCTTTGCAGAACCTCGTTCCCATGGGAGGACAAACTTCATCCAGAGGGACGAGAGGAGTCTCAAAATGCAGGAGCACCTCAAGAAGAGGCTAAAGGACAGACAAGCCAGTGGTCAGACCAACAATAAACTGAACAGCCCTCCCTCCTCACCACATAAAGTCCTTAATTCTTCCAATGCCACAATTCCCAATGGGAATGGAAAGGGCCAGCAAGGGGCAGTTGGAGCACTAAAGCAGAAGCAGATAGGAAAAACAAAGGGCAGTCCAGAGGCAGAGATGGGAGGTAGGTGGCATGGACAGGGGAAACCTCAGTTATTTTCTATAAATTCATTGCAAAACATGGTCTGAAAAAGCTGAATTTATAAATTTGTTTGGCTGTTCAGGATTAGAGGAAGCCTGAAATCCATTATGGTTAGATTTTTTTTTTCTCTAGGATTCATTGGAATTCAAGTTTTTTTTTTTCATTTGATATTTATCAAATAAGGTCTTCAGGAAGATTTAATCTTAAACATTTTACTTCCCTGCTGTTTCTGACCCAGGACTGATCAATATTCCCAGTGAGTGTGACCTGTAGGTACTTCCAGAACTTCTGCTGTCACTGTTTGTGGTACTTTTTGGTTAACTGGGAGCCACTTAAACCTTCAAGAAATACGAAAATTTGAGCAGCTCTAGAAGCTGCTGTTTAATTAGTTCTAATTTCAGCTTTTTAAGACCTCGTGGCTTCTAAAATCCTTGTGCAGTGTCATTGTCTTTGCTCTGCTTTGAGACACTGTCAGGCTTCTTCCAAGCTGGGAATGTTTTGCCACAGAAATTCCAGGAAAACACATAAAGCAGAGATAAGATCTTATTGTCATTTTTTTAACACCTCTCATTTTTTGGAGGAATGTTTTTGTGTTGTCAAAGAAAACCTATTTCTGCTCCATTAGGAAAAGATCCCCTTTGTGCAGGATGTACTAAAAGGGTTTTTGTACCACTGTTGGTTTTGGATAGTTGGTGTTTCTGCCCCTCACGCAGCCAAAACAAACAGGGGAAATGAACTTTGCACAATAAGAACCATTGTTCAAGTCCTAATGAGGCCAACTCCATCTCGTGGTGGCCTTTTGGTAACAGCCTGGGTTGCTCTCAGGCTTTGGGATAATCTGGTTTGTGTTTAAATTGCAGAATCTGACACAGAATCCAGGAAATGTGATACTCACTTGAGCATTGGCAAGCCAGTCGTAAGTATTAGCCTTAAAATCCCATTATTTTCTGGCCCTCTGCTTCCTATAAAATAACTTGTGTTTTATCAATCCCTTTTTCTTTGTTCTTAATGGTTTAATTTTTTTAATAGAGAAGATAAATACAATTTAGTTGTCAGAGTTCATAGCTGGGAAAGGGCAACCATGCTGGAAATCCACAGTTTCTCAGTTTGCCAGCCTGTAATCCCAGAATATTCCACTGTTGCAGTTTTCCAGTGTATGTGAGGGCTTTACCTTGCACACCAGGGGCCTGCTAAACTCTTGGAAGTTTGTCCACTCTTGGAACCATCCTTGCTCAGCAGAGAGGATTTAGGAGTGTTGAGGATAAAATTTACACAAATAGATCCTCTTTTGATGTTATATTGAGAAACTGGAGCAAATATTTGAGACTTTAGAGACTTACTTAGGAAGGTGGAGTCTGGTGAGGGTAATTAAAATGTCTGTTTGATCTTGAGCAAGTTTAATGAGCTCTTCTCTGCATTATCCACACAGCAAACAGGGGTTGTGTTCCTTTGCACCACCTTTTGAGGGGTTTTTTGGTCCTTTTTCCCTGCTGCTTCTGACATCTGTACTTTGAGCTACCACAGGGCTGTGTTGCCTTGGGCAGAGAGAATTGGAATGTGGGAATTAAGCAGCAAAAAAATAATCAGACAAGAAATTTTGAGTTTTACAAACAGAGCCTGTGCTGTCCTTAGGATCAGTGGTTGAATATTGTGTGAGGGAGCTGTCACAAAATGAGGTGTCTGTGCCTAAGTCTGATCTGGGGTCCTGCCCAAGACTCCCCAGCTGAACATTTGCTCCAAGTGAGTGATGGAAACGTTGATGCAGAATTTTCTCTTCCTGCCCCACTGTGGTGTTGGTTTGGTGTTGGAAGGGAAAGCCTTTAGAAATGAAAAGAGGAAATCATTGCAACCCAAAGAATGCCTCTGTATTCCCACTCCAAAGGGAAAGAATTCCTCCAGTGAGGAGCTTCCTAGGCCAATTAGCGACGCCATGTTATTGACTAATTAACCTTTTCTTGCAGAAAGCAAACTTACTTGCATTATTTATGCTTTTAATAGGTTTCTGATATACAAGCAAGATCAGCCGTTCTGTCCTGGAATCTCCCAGTTAGTTCACAGAATGGAGAGAGCCATAGTCATAGTCCAGCAGCATTTACATTTGAAGTAGCAATATCCAACAGTGGTAAAAATGGAAAATTTAAATCTGTCTATGTGTAAGTTTAGTTTCTTCCTTTAAGCACAATGTTTAAACCATTAACCAATCAGCAATCTCTCTATCAGGAGCTGTTTGTTGACTTGCAGACCTTCCTTCTTCACATGAAATAAATTTTAAGTAATGTCACTAAAGAGTTATACATGGACAGTGGGAAACTTAAATGTGCACTACGTGGTTTTGCTTTTCAATGAGCTTTGAGCCCTGAGGTTTAAGGAAGAGCTGTAACTCTGCTTTCTGTTTGTTTTTGCCTTTTCACAGTGGGGAAGAATTAACAATTACACTTCCTGATCTCAGACCAGCCACTGATTATCATGCCAGGTATGCTGCTGGGGAGGAAATAATGCTTTGGGGGATATGGGAATTAGAGGATTATTGTGGCTTCATGAAAAAGGGATGATACAAACAGTTAAGGAATACTCTGAAAAAACATGCTGTGGACGCTGGGTTTACTATCTAAATTCTCATTTATCTTCTAACTTCATTAAAATACCACTTCATTGCCTTCCCTACCACCTTCTCTGTCTCCTCAGATTTCTCAGTTACAAACTTTAAATTATTCTCTGCTGGTAGTTTTTTTAGAACAACACTCTGTAGATTGCTGTGGGCTGAAGTCAGTGGTAAATGAAATAATTTAGCCTTGAAATTGGGTCTGAAAGTCTGACTTGTCAGCTTGATTTCCAGAGATGCTTGTCTGACCTGCAGCAGTGCAAACAGGGAGGTGGGAATGGGCTGGAGTTGGAAGTGGGATGGGATGATGAGGAGTAAATGATCCTGACTGGAGGTGTTGGGCTGGCCAGGGAGAGAGCAGCTGGTGAAACAGAGCAGGGGAGCACTGGGAAGAGTCACACTCGCTACTGGGGCAGCTGGGATTAAAGATTCCCTGGAGCAAACTCCTGCTCTGTGGAAGAATTCTGAGTGTGGGAAATGCTGGGTACAATTCCACCTGCACAGAGTGTTGTGTTTTCCACAGAAAGAAGCAGGACTGCTGTAGACATGAAACAGTTCCTATGAAAAATGTGATTTTATGATTTAGCCTGTTCAGTGCCCATACTCCTGCACAAGTGTTGGCTGTATTTGAATTTTAGGGTGTTTTTAGCAAAAGGCTCATTTCCAGTCTGGTATCCTGTTACCATTTGGGAACACCTGCCATAGTTTGCATCCCCTATCTCACAGGTATTTCAGCACTAAAATATCTCCACTGTGACAGAGAGTAAGGGCAGAGTAAATGAAGAGTGAGAAATGGGGTTTGGGGTCTGCAGGTGAACCTGTGTGACCCCCACCCTGCAGCCACTGCTTGGCATTAAATCCCTGAAGCTGCCAGCTCTTCCCTTAGATTTCCAGGTGCCAGTGCAACAGCCACATCATTAATTACCCTTTGTTTAGAGTTTCAGCAACCAGCAGTTCCATCAAAGAAACCATTTCAGAGCTGGTGAGCTTCACCACAGAGAGCTGTGAGCCAGACTGTCCAGCTGCCCCAAAACTGATCAACAGAACCAAAAACAGCCTGAGCTTGCAGTGGAAGGTAAGAACCAAAGCTGGGGCTGAGGGAAGGGCAGCAGGTCTCTCTGCTGGATTCCTGGGCAGTGCATGTAAATCAGCTTTGTCAGGAATTCAGTGTGTGCTGTAGGTGTTGCTTTTTAAGTTGCTTGGTGAAGATTGATAATGAAATAATAATTGCCTCTCTCTTTTTTCAATGTTTGCTGAGTTTCTTGCCTGCAGCTTTAGTGCGACAGAGTTGGTGGCAGGGCTCTTCTCTTCTGAACTGGCAGAGAGGAAAGAATGGATTTTTATTTATTTATATCTTTGCTTGAGGTCCTGGATGATAAATAGATATGATTTAATGTTCTTCTAGTTATTCTGACCCATTCAGACTAAATTTCTTTGGATGGTTTTATAGATTCTCATTTTTAATCTGACTTTTGAGTATAACCACTCTCTGTGAAGGCTGTTGGTAGCTGTGTTTGCTTGGGTTTTGGTGTTTTTCTTAGGACCATGCTGGAAAATGGTTCCAGCTAAATTACTTTATTGAAATTAATTATAGAATCTGTGCTTAGAAAGTGAAGAAGTTCCCATTTCATGTGTCAGATGTTGCTTGTGTACTCTCAGACTGCACAGGCAGGTGGTGAGCACACACTGCAAGGCACTCAAGGAAAAGAGCTCTAAGACTATAATTTGCTTCATTTATAAAATAAAACCATTTATAAATTCATATTCTAAACTATCAGAACTAAAATAAGTAGCACAGCAGCCTTGTATTAAAAGGCAGTTGGTGTTTATAATATTCAATGTGTAAAAATATTTATAAAACACATTTACAACCACTTGATTTTAACTCTTTTTTTCATTGTTTCTTTATTTTCAGTCCTCAAATGACAATGGTTCCAAAATAACTAATTTTCTTTTAGAATGGGATGAGGTAAGAGCTTTTCTAGTACCAAAAAAAAATCATAATGACATCTGTAGAGCAATTACACTTAAAAATACCCTTTGCTTAGGTACAGCAGTTATTTTGGTGCAGCTGTCCTGACAATTTTAAAGGGGCAAATAATCAGTGGGAGGGGACAGTGTAAAACTGCCTCATTTGTCATCCAGAGCATCAGGAATTCCTGTGTTCTCTTTAAATGCACGAGCATTTGGCATCTTTGGGTTGTGTCACAAATGTCCCTTGCTGAGGTGTAATGCAAAGGGATAAAAAACTTCCAGAATGTGTTTTGTTTTCAGCTCAATGATTTATCACCATTTTGTCAAACCCACAGTACCAAAAGTAATCAGATATCTCAGTCCTAATGTGGTTTATTATCAAGAATGCTCAGGATGATCATCAGCAGACTCAGGATGACCATTATACATTAAATTTTGCATTCTTGAGGCTCAGTAATTTCTATTTTAATTACTGTTAAATGAGTGAAATGACATTTCTCATGGAAGGTGTCCCTTCCCATGGAACAAGATGAGCTTTAAGGTCTCTCCCAACCCAAACCAGTCTGAGATTCTGGAATTTAGGAAGATGTAGAGTGAGGAGGGTGGCCTTGGCAGGGATCACTCTGGATCTCCTGTGTTCCAGGGGAAGAACGGCCCCTTCAAGGAATGTTACTACGGGCACCTGAAGCAGTACAAGCTCACCAGACTCACTCCCTCCACGAGATACTCCCTGAGACTGGCTGCTAAAAACGACATTGGAATGAGGTAACCAGGAGCCCAGGGACACCAAAGGATGGGTTTCCCCCTGGATTCCATCAGCTGCTGCTCACCCTTGTTCAAAATCTCCTCCCCAGTGGGTTCAGTGAGACGGTGACGTTCGGCACGGCCGGGGTGGTGCCGCCGGCCCCGGCGCCGCCCGCGCTGCTGGAAGCAGGAGTGACCTGGATGGCCCTGGCATGGAGCCCTCCTGCAGGAGGGGCCTTGGATGACTCCCTCACCTACAGCCTGGACATGGAGGAAGAAGGTTCTGTAAGTTCTGGGCTGTGTGTGGAAACTTCCTTCATAGTGCTGAAATAAAAACGAACTTGTTTTTTACCTTCCGATAAATGGTTGGCAAGTATTGCATGGAATTCTTGGCAGAGAGAGAAAGCATTGCATGGAATTCATGCCACAAAGTATTGCATGGAATTCATGGCAGACAGAGAAAACATTGCATGGAATTCATGGCAGACAGAGAAAGCATTGCATGGAATTCATGGCACAAAGTATTGCATGGAACTCACAATAGGCTTGAAGTATCGCATGGAATCCATGGCAGAGATAAAATATTGTATGGAATTCATGGCAGAGATAAAGTGTCGTGTGCAATTCATGCCACAAAGTATTGTGTGTAATTCATGGCACAGAAAGGAAGTTCAAGATTAAAAAAAGCGATTTATTCACTCTGGGTGTTGTTTTACCTTAGAAGTCAGTGACTGTGTTCATCCTTATTTTCCCTCCTTGCCAGGGCTATGGATTCCAGCCCCAGTACAATGGAGATGAGCTCTCATGCACTTTAAGAAACCTGAGAAGGAGTACATCCTATAAGTTCAGGGTTTGTACCATAGTTTGGTCCTAATTCCATGTGCTTTCCTGGGCTTTGGTATTTTCCAGCAAATTTTTCAACTTTGTATGGAGACAGCAGGAATTCACCTGTTGTCCCAACAATTTCCTGTTGTTAGAGCAGGTTTTGGTGAAGTAATAATACAAATCTGATTTTTTGCACCAGCTGATTTTGGTATAAATGGTTGTCTTTATTTTGGTTGGGTTTTTAATAGAAGATTTTTTTTTAGTCATCAGCATATTTATCCTCATGTATAATCAACATACATTACTATCATTAAATAAACCATTTATTCTCTGTTCTGTTCCCTCCTCCAACAGCTCTTTGCCTACAACAGTGAAGGAAAAAGCAGCCCCAGTGAGGTGGTGGAGCACAGCACCAAACCTGACAGACCTGCAGCTCCTAGCAAACCTGTTGTAAAGGGCAAGATCCATCCCCACAGTGTGAGAGTCACGTGGGGTAGGTGCCTTGGGCTGTTCGGTGCTTCTGGGGTGTGGACAGAGACCTCTCTCTGATTAAATGAGAGAGGGAACTCAGGCTGATTATTTATCTGCAGGTGTTGGTATTGTGAGAGAAATACTCAACCTTACCCAAAAATGGTTTATTTGGGGTGTAGTACCACACTGGTGTTGTTCATTCATTTTTGAGAAGCACTGACTGCTGTTCTAATACCCCCTGGCTTTACTGTGATGTTTAATTCTTATGTTCACTTAAAAAACATGAGCTGATACCTGAAATTTGGAGGGTTTTCCCAGTTACTCTTCCTGGCATCATCATGATTAGTAATAGGAGGAAAATGGCTCTGAAAAATGTATTGTGAATAATTAAGTACCCTGGTTTCTCTTGCTGGTTGTCATTTCTGTTTGAATGAATATGTTCACTGAAAAAACTGATAACAAAATAATGCCTTGATATTAAATCTTCTGTAATTTAAGGTGTTGATTTCTTTCAGAACCCCCCAAGGATAATGGAGGATCAGATATTTCTAAATACTTTTTGGAAATCTCCGAGGCGTCAGCTGGTAAGGAATCACCCTTGGGTACTAATACAGTACTCAGCCTCCACCCCTGGAGGTATTTAATTCACATTTAGATGTGGGACATGGTTAAGACTTGGATTTTGGAGATGTTTTCCAACTTAAATGATGCTTTACTGCAGCAGTCACTTCTGATTTCATGTGTGTGTATGTGTGTGTTGTACGTGTTCTCTGTGTAATTAATCATTTCAGATTGATTCTCTGGCTTGACTTCCTTAATAATTGTGTGAGAGAATTTTCAGGTGGGATTTTAGAAAGGTTGGAAAGGGTAAAGTGCTTTTCCTTCCCTCAGGAGGGAGGTGGGAGCCCGTTTACAGCGGAGGCCAGCGGGAGCACGTCTGTGACCACCTCAGGCCTGGCACCTCCTACAGACTCCGGGTGTCCTGTGCCAGTAAAGGTGGGGAGAGCCAGGTGAGCAGCAGGAGGGGAAAGGGGCTTCTGGAAACCTTTTCTGCTCATGTTTTAGCAAAATGCTTTATGTCTGTGCTCTGCAATGACCTGTGTCCCTGGCAGGCCTCTGATGTCACGACTGTCACAACAGCAGCCGTTCCCCCTGGGCCCTGTCCCACCCCAGCCCTGGTGGGCAAAGCCAAGCCTAAGGAAATCACTTTGCAGTGGGGTAAGCACCAGAGCTGGAGTAAAACACTGCTCTGATTTCAATCATCCAAATCAAAAATCTATAGAACTCTTCAGGGAGAAAAAAAAAAAAGGTAAAAATAAAATACAGAGATGCTGTCCATGGTCTTAGAGTTGTTTTTTTTTTTTGGGGTTGGGTGGAGTTTTTGGTTTGTTTTGTAGGATTTTTTTAAGATCATACCTTCTGTTGACCTCTGGTAGGGTGACACATAAGCAGACATAAATATTTTCCAGTGAGAAAACTTCCTGTCTGCCCATAACTGACCTTCTTGACAATTAAAAAATCAACTCTTGTTTTCTTGCTGTTATCTCAGTAAAGGAGATAAGCAAAAATTAATGAAGATACACTGTTTAGTAAAGAAAACAGGGAAAACACATGAAAAAACCCTGATGAAGGCCATCTTAAACTAAGTATCAATACCTGGGGAAAAGTAAGCTTTATGAAGTGTTTCTGCTCAGACACATGACAAGAGCCTGCTCTAACTTAGGGAATTTAGAAATCACTAGGAAAATCCAATCTCTTTTTGCTTGCCAGGCCCCCCAGCTGTGGATGGAGGCTCAGAGATCACAGAGTATCTCCTGGAGATGGCCAGCTCGGAGCAGGACGAGCGCAGGGTGCTTTATCAGGGCCCAGCAGCTGAGTTTGGAGTGACCAACCTGCTCCCAGGGAGAACCTACTGCTTCTGGCTGCGGGCAGGGAACAAAGTCGGGGTAACCACTGCACCCTCCACATCCCACTGCTGCCACACAAGGCCAGGAGTGATGCTGCTGAGGGGCTTTTGTAACCTGAGTCGTGTGAACCTCTTGATGTTTGTGCCTTTGGAAATGTTGGATGTGTTACCCAAAGGAGCAGCATTGTGTGGACAGGAGTGTGTGCCAGCCATGCCAGCTTGGGAGAAGTGTGGGATAAACGTTGGTGCCATAAAAATCTTTGTGAAACATCCCCCAGCTGCTGCTGGAGGGCAGATCCTGGCTGGGGGAGGGAGGAGTTACAAAACCCTGGCAGTGGGAGGAGCTCAGATATCCTGTAGGAAAAGGGCCAGCTTCAAGTACCTGCAAGGAATCTGAAACTGAGCCCTGAACTCTGCTCTTTACTTCCCTGTCAAGTTAAAAATAGTTTGTTTGCTTCACTTGCACATCAGTTCTTGCCCTGGTGCTGTTGCTGTGTTCATGCAGTGTTGTTTTCCTGCAGTTTGGCCCCCACTCTGAGAAGGCAGAGCTTTGCACTGCTCCAGGACCCCCTGAGCAGTGCTGCAAACCCCTGATAACCTGCAAAAGTGCAACTTGTGCTGTGGTTTCATGGGAGGTAGGTGTTGATGGCTTCCAGCACCACCCAAATTAGTGTTTGGCTTTTAGAATTGTAGTGACACAATTGTAGAAATTAGAGAAATAGTATGTGTAGAGGTGGTGTATTTTAAGCCCATTTCTTTATATATGTCTGTGTCTGGTTTGTAAACTTTGGGAGTTACTCATTTCAGTCTTAACTGGACAAATTGGGTGGCATTTAATCTTCCTCATGGTGTAGTAATTAATATATAGTGAATTAATTATTTTAAGTGGTAAGAGATTCTGGGTCAGTGAAAATTCTAGTGTGAGCTGTGGTGGTGGTACAGCCACATGTCAACTTTTAACTTAAAATCCCTTGGAACAGACCTCAGGTTTCAACCCCAGTGCTTCCAAAGGTTGGATTTGATGATCTTGGAGGTGTTTTCCAGCCTTTTCTGTGACTCTCACCCAGTGTGTCAGTGTAACAGAGCTCCTCCCTGAGTGCTGGGGGTGTGTAAGTGCAAGAGCTGAGCAGAATTTCTCCCTCACCCCGCAGAGCCCGGCGTGCAACGGAGCAGAAATCACCGAGTACAGGCTGGACTGGGGCCAGGTGGAGGGGTCCATGCACATCATCTACACTGGGCCCTGCCAGAGCTATGAGGTCAAGGGGCTCACACCTGCAACCACCTATTACTGCAGAGTCCAGGTAGGAAAAGCCTTTTGGTGCCACTGGGCACTTGCAGTCTGGGGACAAACTCCAGCTAGAGAGGAATAAAGTCATGTGCTGTCACCTGTTCATGCAGTAGAGAAGGTAACTGGGACAAACACTTCCCTTGTCCCCCAGTCCCTCCACATTCCCTGAATATGGAAAGGGTTTATATCCAGTGTGCTGTGAAATACCAGATGCTTTGCCCTGTTGACAAATTATTCAGGAGGTTTTCCACTCTCTTCCATGCTGGTTTTAAGAACACGGGAGGCTGTGAGAGCTGTGACTCCTGGTTGGAAAACAGGGATTTGGTAACTCCTGTGTGGTGTCTTTCAGGCTGTGAACGTGGCTGGGGCGGGGCTGTTTGGGGACACGGGCGTGGTGACCACGCCCCCATCAGTGCCCGCAGCCGTGGCCGTGCTCCACTTACTTGAAGAGGATCAGATGGAAATTTCCCCTCCTTTCTCCACGTGCCTTGCAATCCAGTGGGAAGAGCCCTGCTGCCACGGGGCAGAGGTCACAGGGTACAACATCGAGTATGGGGAGAAGCAGCTGGTCACTGTGGGGAGGAACACAACCCATGTCCTTGAGAATCTGCTGCCTGATACTCTGTACAGGTAAGAATTATTCTGAAATCACATTTGTAGGATTTAAAAGTCCTTTTAGGGTAGTACTTTAAATTTTTAGAGCAACTTTTCATGTGGCTTACAGACTATTTGCCTAACTCACCCTGCAGCTCCAAAAAAACTCCTAAAATTGTCATATCCAGACTCCAATAATGGTATTGGCAGGAGTGAGATCGTGGTTGGTGTTAAGGTTCACATCCTGTCTCAAAGCCAAGACTAAAGTTTCTGGGTTTAGAATTTTTCATTGGGATGCTCAGGTGTGTGGCCAGAAGAAGATGGATGGATAGGTAAGAGCAGAGCAGGGGTTCCTGTGACCTCAGTCTTGGTTAAAGCTGAGTTCAGATTTAATTTCTAACTGCATCTTAATTGCTTTACTGTTTAGAGTTGCACTCTGTACACCTTTTAACTGTTGCTTTGTTACCCAGCACTTTTCCTGACCATGTGGCTGCTCTCTCCCATGCCCAGGATCAGGGTGCAGGCCATCAACAGCCTTGGAGTCGGTCCTTTCAGTCATTCCATGAAAGCCAAAACCAAACCACTACCTCCTGACCCTCCCCACCTGGAATGTGTGGTCTTCAGCTACCAGAGCCTTAAACTGAAATGGGGAGAAGGGCCCAGCAGAGCTTTAATTCCCAACCCTACTCAGTTCAACCTGCAGATGGAGGACAGGTTTGGCAGGTGAGACCGTTAAGGATCTTGTGGTTTTACCACTTCATGTCAAATTTTTAAGGTGTTTTATGTTATTCTCCCTTCTGTTTGCACCACTGAGTCATTTGGGCATCCCACAGTTTGCCTTTTTGCAGTTTTGCATCCCATCTTTCAACCAGAAATGCTGTCAACAACTTGCACTTGTGCTGCTTGTAAACAGTAAATACTGTTTAAATAATAAATACCTTACCACCATCCTGTGCTGGCAGGGTTATTTTTGGACGTTCAGAAACAAAGTCGGGCTTGCATATAAGAAACAGGGGTTGGCCAGCTGTTCTTTAACTGGAAATTTCGATTTATTTTGGATATTCAAGGGTTGTTCCCTTGATTCAGAGGAGTTGGGCTCTGCAGACTCAGTGGAAAGAAACCTGGGACACCCAAAATGCAGCATCACTTCTTTGTCCTTAGCTCAAATCGTGTGTTTCAGATCTGATACTGCCCCACACATTGGTGATTGCTGGGTAACTGTGTGTGTGTTCTGTGTCCCCCAGGTTTGTGACAGTCTATAATGGTCCCTGTCACACCTACAAGGTGCAGAGGCTCAGCGAATCCACCACGTACCATTTCCGCATCCAGGCGTACAACGACGCTGGGGAAGGAGCCTTCTCAGAGGTCTGTGCTTTCACCACCACCAAGTCTCCACCTGCACCTCTCAAAGGTGAGCTGCCACTGCCCTGGCAACTGCTGCAAGCCACTGGTGGGCAGGACTGGATCCTACAACCTGACCCTGAGCCAGTGTTTGCAGGGTCAGAGACATAGACTTGCTCTGAGGGGCTTTGTCTGGCTGTGAAAAGGGTTTTTTGATGTCATCACCTCCTGCACTGCAGCTCTTCCAGCCCTGAACTGAGCATTCCTACCTGTGCTCATCTGGAAAGGCATTTTGCAGGGTCATCCATTGAAGTTACAGCAGTGTGTTGGCAAATGAGGCCATTAGGCAAATTAATTCCTCTGATCTTCACTTTTTAATATGGACTTTAATGGTCATCATTAAAGTCACTGTGAAGGTCAGAGTGCTGAGTGCCTGCAGCAAAATTAATTGACTGAGCCATGGTTAGAACATTATTTCAGCTCTGCACAAGGACAGAGATGCTGCTCCTCTCTACAAACATCATGGGCTCACCCTGGCAGCTCAGAAAGACCAACAAGTATAACCTACACATAGCAGTTATCATTTTCTAAGCTCATGTCATCACATAGAGGAAAAAGAAAGAAACAAACAAATCTTAATTGCTTTAAGTTATTGGAATGAGTTGCCTCTAAGCATGACAGCTGTACATTTGTAGAGACCATTGTTCTGTTTCTAAAACACCAACAAATCACTCTGTTTTCCAGCACCCAAAGTGATTCAGCTGGAAGAAAACACTTTTGAAATCACATGGGAACCTCTACAGCCAATGAAAGGAGATTCCATTGTTTACATCCTTCAGCTTGCTGCTGGCAGAGAGTTTGATCAGGTACCTTTTATGCAGCATCAGGAATGGGAAGGGTTTTTACTAGGAAAAATTATTACACAAAAAGAGATGCGCATATTTCTTGAGGGAGGTGTCCCTGCCCATGGCAGAGGGTGGAATGAGATGGGCTTTAAGGCCTCTTCCAACCCAAACCATGCTGTGATTCCATGATTTGAAGGTTGAAATTCTGTCTGGGGAGGTGACAGGGAGAGTTCATTTAATGAAGTGTGAAGTGGGTGAGCACTGGTTTATCCTGTTCTGCCAACAATTCCTTTGGCTCTTGATTCTTAATCCTGGTAGTCTGTGGTACCATTGCCTCTGTTAATCAGAGAGTCCACTTCAGTGGAGGAACTTTAAGGAAGAAAATGCAGGATGATTTTTCTCTCCTTTCTGAGCCTCCCAGCCCAGGTGAGGCCTCAGTATGGGGGTATGGACAGGAAACTTCAATGAATCGCGAATTGTCCAGAGATTTAAGCTGCGATTTTACAAAGCTGGGGAGAGGAGAGCAGCTCCAGGCAGTGCCCAGCACCTCACACACCCCTGGGGCAGCACACCTGGAGCAGTTCCAGGTGCAGGTGGTGAGTGAGGCGCTCCTGTCTCCTGCCAGGTGTACAAGGGCCCCGAGCCGTGCTTCCGGCTGCCGGCGGCGCAGACGAACTGTGAGTACCGCGCGCGCGTCTGCGCCGGCCGCCAGTGCCACGACCTGCCGGGCTGCCCGGAGCTCCTGGGCCCCTACAGCCCCAGCAGCGTGTTCTGCTGCCAGCGCCGCGAGCCAGGCCCCGCCGCGGCCCCGGCCGGCGCCGAGCTGGCGCAGAGCGGGACGCGGCTGCGCGAGGAGCGCGTCATCGCCGTCGCGCTGCTCTGCGGCTTCGCCGTGGTCGCCATCCTCTTCGCCGTGGTCATCCAGTACTTCGTCATCAAGTAGGCAGAGCCGGCCCTGCTCAGCTGTCTGTACAGAGCTCTCTGGGGTATTTATGGGTAGTTGGATGAAATCCTAGCTGGGAACCCCTCGCTCCGTGCGTTCCCGCTCCTGCTGCTGGCTGCCGCCGAGGCTGGCTCGGCAGAACCTTTCCAAATGCTGGACACAGATTTCCTGTAGAGGGGGTGATCCTGGGGCCTCTGCAATCAGGGTGAGCTGTTAGAGAACAGCAATCAGCTGCCTTACGGTGCGCACTGGGGGGGTGTGCACGCTCCTCCTCTCTCCCCATCCCAGCCAGCTGGAGAGGGAAGGCATTGCTAGAACGGTCCTTTCCCAGCACCACCAGAGCAGCGGGAGGCGATGGCTTTTCCATCAAGTTTCGCTGCAGTTTGATATCCATGAAATCCAGCAGCACAAGTGCTTTGAGCTTAGAGCAGAACTGCAGAGCATACTAGAGCATACCACATTTACTAGACTGTAGAAGGAAAGCAGAATATTGACTTAGTGATATTACTACTTTACAGTTATTTTAATACTTGGGATTCAGTAATAATCATTTCAAGTGTTGGAGTAGAGGGTGCCAGGGTTTTTTAGGGTTTTAATCCAAACCAATGCCAGCAGGACGTGGCGCTCGGCCGGGATGCCCAGGAAAGGCTCTGCCCGGAATGTTCCTGCTGTCCTGAGCAGCTTTGGCCCAATCCACATTTCACTCTCAGTGCCTGAGAGAAAAGTAATTCCCTGTGCAGCGTGCTCAGAACAGCACAGGAGTTGTCTTTAAGGAGAAAGAGTGCATTTATGATAAATGTTACACTATTTGGCTCAAACTGAGCAAATGTTTTTGTACTATTATTAACCTAAAAAATAAAAAGTTCAGCCTGCTTTGGGTGCCCTTCTAACTTAACCCCAACGAGCAAATTGTACGTGAGAGAGCTCTTTTTAGATAACGTTTATACAATGTTTTAAACTTGCTATCCCAGTGGTAGCAGCTTCACATTCCATGGTTTTCCTGTTGGGAATGTTCAGCCTGCTATGAACTTGTCTGAAACTCGTCCTGGTCGGCTGGGGGATATTTTTGTGGACACTGTACACTACATTTGACTGTTGTGTTCCATCTGCTTGTGAATCTCTGAGGAGGAGCCTGGCAGCTCCTGGCTCCGTTAGATCAAAGCTTTTGAAAGCTGGAACTCACAAATTCCCAATGTTTCAGGATGGGTCTTGCCAACAGCATTTGGAACATGCCACAGAACTGTAGATTTAGGGTATTTTGCAAAGTCTGTGGCTCCACTTTGGCCATCAGAGCGATGCACTTGTGGGTGGGAGGGTGGATGTGACAGAGCTACAGGCAATGTGTTTCCAGTAATTAATTAATCACTTTTAAGGGTCTTTCTCCTACAGCAGTTGAGGAATAACGTTGTGTTAGAGTTTGAGGCATTGTGTTGTATTTCAGATGTGGAAAACCTAAATTATGACCTAGTATCACTTAATCCTCTTCACAGTAGATTGATGGTGCAATCTGAAATTAATCTTTTCAAAACGTACTCTTCATTTTTGTACTCTATTTATTTTGATTAAAAGTCCTGGAAAGAAAAAAATGTATGTTTGAATGTATTGTTCTACTTGTAGCAGAACTTTAAGTTAATCATTTATTATATCATAGAAATCTCTCCCTCCAGTGTCAGAGTTTTATACAGATATCAGTCTCTAGTTTGCAGAAGAGTTTACAATCTGTCTTAATTTTTTCCATAGTCTCCCTTTAGCAGATAAACTGCCTGCAGCAAATCTCCATTGCCAAAGGGTTCTTTCTTAACTCCCTAGAACCATCTTGTAGAGGTTTATTTGGCAATAATAGTCCTGAAATTAGGATCACAGAGTAAATACTAACAAGTCACCACTGCTAAAAAATGAAATGGAATCGTTTTGTAATTGCCACAAAATGCTCATATTACCAGAAAATATCTGGGATTTGTACTGCAATACAGATTTTCCATCAGCTGTTGTCCATTCCAGAAGGATGTACCCTCGTGGCATTAATGTATTTTAGGTATCTTCAGTTTTCTTGTATTGTCATTTTTGAGGTATCTCAAACATATGTTAAAGCTGCCATGCATTGTATTACTAAATTGTAACTATCAAATAGATAATATATTTAATACAGCCAATAAATAATACAGATGTATTCAAATTTGACTCCGACTCCTGTGGTTTGGTGGGGTTTAGTCTCACTTGTGTTGTGTGATTTAAGGGAAGGGAACATGCTCAGTGTCATTAAGAGCTGAATTAACTTGGGCCCCTTGGAACAGCACTTCCATTTCTCCTCACGCTGCAGGAAGGACCTGCAGTTCCCAGGTGAGGTAGAACAGTTCTTTGATACTGGAAATTGAATCATTCGGGGTTGATTACCAATTTTCCATCATTTTGTGTTGACTCAGGGCTTTCCCCCTTGAGCTCTTCCCCAGCATTTGCTGCTGAGTGTGGAACTTCTCCTGATGGTGCCTTGAATGATCTGATGAAGATAAGATGGGAAAGGCTTTATTTGACCACCATTCCCAAAGAGACAGCTGGACTCTCAGCCTGGATAAACTTTCCACTTCAGGAGCAATCAGGGATGAGGAGCTGGAAAACGCTGGGCTGTCAGAGGCAAGGTGAGTGGGAGCCAGCATGAGGGAATCCCAAGGGGAGGCTCTGAGAAGCTGGAAGCACAGGGCCAAAAGGAGCAGGGACACCCAGCAGCAGGATGTGCCCTGCCACAGTCCCCAGAATTCCTCCAGAAACCGGGAACGGGGCTCTAGCAGAAGGGAGAGGAGTATCAGCTACCAAACAAACTTCCTCCCCCTCCTCGGAGCTGGGCTCTTTGCAGCTCTCTGCTCCCAAGGACTGCCCAAAAGGCAGAGTTTTGTGGAGCCAAATAGTGTGGGATTAGTGCTGGAAAGGTCAGAGCTGAGCACAGGCACTGCATTGTCCAGCAAATCCCAGATCTGATGTTAGGGAGATTCCTGCTGCCCTTTCCAAGCGGCAGAAGCTCTGGCTGGGGTTGTTCTTGCAGATTTGGACACCTCCCAACAAGAAGAGCTGTCCTTGTGCCAGGGCTCTGCATGGCTGTACCCTGAACACCTCAACAAATCCTGTCTGGGAAGAAATTCCCAGTGACATTTCATAGAATCATGGAATGAGTTGGGTTGGGACCTTGAAGTTTGTCTTGTTCCACTGCCTGCCAGACAGCGATACCTTCCCCTATCCCAGGTTGCTCCAAGCCCCATCCATCCTGGCCTTGAACACTTGTAGGGATTTAAAATGGATGGGATTTAAATGCTGCACCCTGAGCAGAGTCACAAGCCAGGCTGTGCTCCCGATTTCTCCAGGAGATGATTCCCAGCTGGCCAGCAGCTGCCGGGGATGGACCCGCGGCAGACGGAGGAGTTGGCGCCAGGCCAGGACTCACCGTGACCCCATTTCCTGTTTTCTGACACTGAAAACAGCCCCAGTGTCTGAGCAGAGGGGAAGAGTGGCTGCTCTTCCCCATGGGATGTGTCTTTCTGCGTTTATCCTGCAGAAAAGGAGGCTCAGGGGGGCCCTTGTGGCTCTGCACAGCTCCTGACAGGAGGGGACACCGGGGGGGTCGGGCTCTGCTCCCAGGGAACAGGGACAGGAGAGGGAACGGCCTCAGGCTGGGCCAGGGCAGGGTTAGGTTGGACATGAACAGGAATTTCTTTGTGGAAAAGGTTGTTAAACATCAGAATTGCCCAGGGAGGTGTTGGAGTCCCCATCCCTGCAGGTGTCCAGGGAAAGACTGGAGGTGGCACTGAGTGCTCTGGGCTGGTGACAAGGTGGGGATCAGGCACACCTTGGACTCCGTGGTCTCAGAGGGCTTTTCCAACNTTAGGTTGGACATGAGCAGGAATTTCTTTGTGGAAAAGGTTGTTAAACATCAGAATTGCCCAGGGAGGTGTTGGAGTCCCCATCCCTGCAGGTGTCCAGGGAAAGACTGGAGGTGGCACTGAGTGCTCTGGGCTGGTGACAAGGTGGGGATCAGGCACACCTTGGACTCCGTGGTCTCAGAGGGCTTTTCCAACCTCACTGATCCCGTGATTCCCATGGCATGGCCCTACAGGACTGTCCATGGGGAGAAGCATCCATGGCCAGGAAGGTGTTTGTGGCCCTGGGGACAGGTGGCTGCCCTGTGGGGACTGGCTTTCCATCTTCTCCTGCTGCTTTCCTCACAGAAATCCT
>VWZP01010435.1:415320-433069 GCA_013396995.1 Dicaeum eximium
ATATATATTAGTATATATCAATATATATTTATAAAATACATTTATATATTTATATATATTGTATAGATAATATATTAATGTCTATTATTGATGTTTATTATTACTATTATTAATAATAATAAGAGTAATAATAATATGGTATTATATTAATTTTCACACACAATTGTATTACTGCCTACTGCTGGCAGTTGCAAATGTGCGTATATTGGTTATAATTAATAAAAAATTAATATAAAGGAATTTAGAACAATAGAGATAAGACAAAATTATAGACTATTTCTATAATTATCTATTATTTAGTGTGTAATTTATTCCAGGGTGGGATCATTGGGGTCAGGGCCAGGAGCTGCATCCAGGATCCTGCTGGGTCCTATCCCACTCAGGATATTCCATGGCTCTGCTCCAGGTCCCTGGAACTGCCATTCCTGGAGGTGTCCAAGGCCAGCTTGGAGCAACCTGGGATGGTGGAAGTGGCCCCTTCCAACCCAAACCATCCTGGGATTCCCTGAGTTGGCAGAGCCCTCATCCAACAGGTAAATAAAGATTCTCAGATCAGAGAAACTACAGCCCAAATCCCACCATTGGCAGTAGAGGAAAAATAAATTTAAGAATTCCATTTATCACCTTTTCTTCCTGCTGGGACTCATAACTTAGGGATGAGGGCAAGGAAAAGCAGCAGGAACTTTTTTGGGGTGTCTGGACAGAAAGACCTGAGCAGGTCCCAGTGGCAGCAATTCCTGGACTGGTTTTAAGACCAAGTTTAAGTGCAGAGAGCCCAAGGGAGGCTGGGGGCTGTTGTGCACAATAATTCCAACTCCAAGTCAGGTTTCTTTAGTAACTCCTTTATTAAAATCACAAACCAGAGTTAAAATTCCTACATTATTCAAATAGGTCAAGTTTCTAAGTTCATTGAATAAGGACAGTCCAGCGGCCAAAGGGGCCACAAAGCCTGACCAGAGCTGCAGGTTTAAGACTTCAGCCAGGGCCTTCTCACTCCATGGCTCTCCCAGGGCAGCTGGAAAAGTTCCTTCAGCTCCATGGGAAGAGGCAGGAGCAGAATTCCAGTGCAAAGGCAAAGTTCTTTCAAGATTACAGGTGAAACCGTACCCAGCGTTCACAGCCCGGCAGGAGAGAAGGAGCTGGGAACACCCAGATCCCAAATCACCTCCATTCACTCCAGGAATTCCAGAGGAAAGATTCTTACCCTCCCCCTGGCCCCAACACATAAATATTTACAGAGAAGGACAAACAAGAAGCAGTTTGACTGCAGCTCCAGCAGGAGAATCCAACTCCCTCCAAAGTCACCAGGAATGTGGCCTAAAGGGATGGGAAAGCTCCAGGTCAGTTCAGCTACTCCTTGATGGGGGTGCAGCCTGAGAAGAAGCTGATGTTGCTGCTCAGCATCCTCTTCTTCTTCTTCCCAAAGGGGTTCTGGTTCTCCTGGGACTCCTCATCTCTCCCAAGCAGGGAGGCAGCAGCACTGGGAATCTTCAGGAGCACCTCCTGCTCTGTGATGTCCTGCAGGACCTGTGGGAAAGCAAGGGACAATCTTTGGAGTTAGTCACTGCTGGAGTGATCCAACAGAAGTGCCAGGCCAACCTCAAGAGTTGCTTTTTTTACTCAAGTCAGGAAAAAGACAATTTTTTTTGGACAAAATATCAAGATCCAGCAGGAAGAGACAGCAGTTGGAATAGTGGGTTCCCACGGGATAAGGGAATTTGTTTAGCTGAGGTGAAATGAGATGTGCCAGGTCAGAGAGCACAACAGCTTAAGGTCACTTGGACAGATGTGATTTTATCCTGCAAGCTCCTCACTTCCCCTCTCTCCTTGCTGAAGGTGCTGCAGGAAAACGTGGCAAGCCTGTGCCACTATTTCAGTGTGGGAGCTCAGGAATTGAGCACACTGTAAACTTCCACACGAGCTGCCTGGAGCTGTGCAGTTTTTCAGCAGCAGCTTCAGCTCTGGGGTGATTTCCCTCCAAGATCCCTCACTGAGCAGCTCTGCTCTCCCCTGGGAGTACCTTTGTGGTCGGAGTGATACACAAGGGCTGGAAGAAGCTCTCTTCTCCTTTCACCTCCGTGGGGTCTTCCAGCTTCAAGGACCCTTCTGAGTCCCTTTTGTGCTCCTCACATGTTGTGGTTTCCTGAGGGGCAGCAGAGGGTGAAGCTCTTGCAGAACATCCATCCCTTCCCTTCCCACCACAGCCCCCTCCTCTCCAGCTGGGAAATTTTCCACAGTACAGGATGCTGCAGCTCAGGGTGGGCCTCCATAAAACAGGCAATAATTAGAGCACTGTGGGATGTCCCTGCTCCACATCTCTGAGATCCAAGAGCAAATTTCCCACTAGGAACATCTTCCTCAATGAACATCAGTTTTCTCATGGGCCTTCCTGCTGCTACAACCCCCACCCTCAGACCATCCCTTCCATTCTTAAAAAGAAATCTGGGAATGAGTCAAGGTTTTGTGTTGTCTGCAGCCAAAGACACAACTTTAATTTACTGAGTCCAAAAGGGAAAGTGAAATGGTTTGTCCTCAGATTTGTGGAGGAGAAGTGGGAACATGAAAATCTCTGCTGTGAATCTCCAAATGGCTCTCATGAAAGGCAGACTCTGGTCCTGCAGTGGAAAATTGTCCTCAGTTACCAGAGAGGCACTAATCAGTGACATTCACAGAGTTTCAGCAAAGTGCACGTGCTCTGCCTGGACAAACTATGATTGTGTGGGAATTATCCCTTCATCCAGCTTTGCTCCTGCCCAGATGCAGCCCCTGCTGTCCCCCAGAGCCAGCAGCACTCACCAGGCCCCTGTCCCTGTTCCTGCACGTGGCCGCGGCGCAGCTGCAGCCGTCGGTGCATCCCAGCTTCTGCCTCCTGCAGCCACACTGCCTGTTCCCACAGCGGCCCTTGCACGAGCACTGTGGAGGGAAGGAAGGGGGGATCCCATGGCCAGGATGCTCCTGGAATGCTCCAGGTCCTGCCAGCTGGGGCATCTCAAGGTCAGGGACATCCCCAAGCTGCCCCTTGTCCTACATCCCAAATTAATTTTCTTCCTAATATCCAAAACAAAATCCTTCCACCTACAGATCCATCTCCGGGATCTACAGGATAAGTACCTTCAGTTACTCAGTGCCTGACTTGAGGTTATGCCAAAGGATCCCAGTTTCTGTGCCACACTTCCACAAAAAGAGGGAGTCCCCACCCCAAAAGCCTCAGGAATTTTCAGAGCCACAGGCTGGAGCTCCAGACTGACACAGACAGATGGAAGCTGAGGCTCTGTCAGGACTGGAAGCTGCAGATTCCCAAAGGGAATAGGAATCCACAACAGGCCATACTGCTTTTGGGTTTGGTGTGGGTTTTTGGTTTTTTATTGTTTGTTTTTTTTTTTCCTTAAAATTGGCTCCCTGGATGGATCTGGCTGCTGTTGGGGCTGTTCCTGAAGCAGAGACCACCTCAGGCACAGGCAGCAGGACAGAACATGGGAGAAGGTGACTTGGACAGGGAAAATCTGTCCAGGAAGGTGTTGCTGACTGCAGACAACCTTTGCTGTGTCTGTGGGAAGGTCCCAAATATCCCCAGGCACCCAAATAACCCATTCCTGCCACTTTGAGAGCAGTGGAGACACCACACCTCATAGCTCCATACCCAACCCTTGCACACAGCACTTACAGACGCTGGATCAAGGGCAGCTGGATCTTACCCCCATGAGGTTTTTCCTTGTTCCTCTGCCTGCTTTCCCAGGAAGCCAGTCAGAATCCTCCAGTTCCCCAGAGTCAGAGAGCAGCTCCTCCACGTCCACCTCGGGGCTGGGGGCTCGAGGCTTGGCCGTCGTCTGCCGGCGGCTCTTGGGCTGCAGCACAGGAGCACGAGGGGTTAGGCCACCAAAAACCACTGTTATAGTTCATTAATAAGTCAATAATTATTACATTTTAATAAGGTTTTATCAGGGTTTTCAGAGTCCCCCACAGCCAAGAAGGTTGTGGGATGAGAGGGGGGGAAAAAAAGATCCAATTATGAGGATTGAAAATTCCATCAGTTTAAACTATTGATGACAAGTCCTTGGAAGTCTGAGTTGTTGACACATCACATGACAAAAAGCAAGAGTCACACTCCTGTCCAAAGAGTTTTAAATCATTTCTTCCTCCCAGCACTAAGATTTGGCTCTTTGCAGAGCAGCAAAGTTTGCTGTGAAACACGTGCCTTGCTCCATAATTTAAATGCTACAGAAAAACAATCTGGATTGTGATGGAGGATACAGAGTCAGAACTACAATGAGGAAACAGGTTTGGGGGTTTGTTTGCCTGTTTTTTTGTTTTTAATCAAAAAACTAATGCAAGGTATTTGAGTCTTCTGAAAAGGACAGAAGGGGCCACTTCAATGAGCAGAATTTCAATGAGTAGCACAAGTGCCTGGTAAAAGCAGCTCAGGAGAAAAAAGCCACACTATTAAATAGCCAAGATTAACTCTGGCAAAGAATCCAGGTGCAATACAAACTGTGAAGCTTCTTACTTTGGGTGGAACATAATCAAAAGAAGAGTCTGGAGACTCAGGTGGCCTTTGCTGGATGTGCCGGAGCTTCTGGCCACTGGCAACTTGGAGGAGCAGCAGTTTCTGTCAAAAGGGACAAGAATTAGCTCTGCAAAATCCATCAAAGCCAACTGCCATGAGGCTCTGGTGTCTGCACAAGGCTCTACCTGTTTCAGAGTGTCATTTTCCCGGAGGAGTTCCTGGTTCTTCTCACAGATCTCCCTCATTTTTTCCAGCTCTTCCTCCTGTTTGCAGGACAAGAAGAAATTTGTTTGATAAATAAGAGAAAATCATCCAGGGTTATTCCAGCCTGCAGAGCAACCACCCCATGCAGGCTTCTGCAAAGGGAGCACACAATCCTTCTCCTAATTCCAGGTATTCCCAAGGATCCCAGCCTCCCCCAGCCAGTGCACCTGGAACCGGAGTCGCTCCTGCAGCTGTTTCTCCTGCTCGTTCAGGGAATCTTCCAACCTCTTCTCTGCTGCTTCTTTCTGCTGGAACTGGCTGAGCAGATACAGAACCTAAAAGCAAGTTGGAATAAACAGGGGTGAATTCCTGAAAGGAGCATTTGGCATCAAAGTCCAGGCTCAGGGAAATTTCCTGCCACTTCCAGCACAATTCCACCCTGACCTATCTGAAAAGTGATCTTGTGCTCAGGAGTAACCTCCTCATTTAAAGCAGGAGGAAAGTTACTGAATAAACCAATTTGCACAGGATAAATACAGAGATGTCTTTGGTCTCTAATGAACTGTCTGCAAAAATCCAATAAAATTTGAGTTGATATTCAGCACCAGCCTCATTTCAGCACATCCCCCTTTGCCCTTCTCTCTGAGCAGACCTGGAGATCAGACTCCAAGATTTCCATGAGCTGTGATTCACCTTTTCCTGGTGTTGTTGTTCCTGCACCAAAATCTGATTTTGGAACTCTGCCTCCAGCTCTGCTGTGTGGTTTCTCTCTTCCATCAGCATCTTCTGCACATCAGAGCAGCTGGCCTGGCTCTGCTGCAGGCCGCTCTGCAGCTTGCTCTCCTGCACTTTGGAGGAGACCAGCTGGAAAAAGAGAAAGGGATGGCTTGGGACAGGGATTCCCTGCTGGGACAGGTGCTGCAGTGTGCAGGGGAAGCATCCCTGAACTTCAGCCACCCCAGGAACTGGAGCAGCCCTCAGCACCAAGGAAACCAGGAGAGAGTCAGAGCCAGACACTTTGGAAGTGCAGACCAGGGAGCTGAGGGTCTTGTTCACAGTTCTGAATTCAGCTCCCTTCCTGCAGCACTTGGAGTATTTTCCTTTTCACCCTTTTCCTTTGATTTCCAAGCACCAGGGAGCAATGGGTAATTCTGTCCTTCAGTTGCTCTTTCCCTGATCCCACAATACCCCAATTTTTCTTTTTCCCAACTCAAGACCAATTCCATTGCTTCTCCTGACCTCAGCCAGCACTGCCTTTGTTTCCCTGCTTGTTCAGGAAGTATTTTAGATAATTTTTATTCTCTTCCACTTCTGAAATTTGCCTTTTCCCTTTTCCATGCAACCATTAGCTGGTATCTCCAGACCCTCATCCATTCCACTTCCCTCTTCCCTGTTTTTCACATTTCACTCCCCAATATAGATTACTCTAATCCAAACTTGAGAAGGGAATAAACCTCATCCACTACAAGAGAGCTCCACTCAAATTCCTTGGTCACTTCCTGTTATTTGTGGCTAAGCAGACTTCCAGCCTTTGTTTTCAGGGGTAAAAGAGGAAAATGCAGGGTTTACCTCTCCCAGGAGGTACTTCAGAGCACACTTGGCCTCCAGGATAGTGGCAATGCTGTCCCAGCGCTGCTTGGCCCGATCTCCATTGTCTGCATCCAGCAGTTTCTGCTGCAGATCTGCAATCTGGGCACTCCTGGGCAAGAATCCAGGGATTTGGGGTTACAGCACACGATAAAACCAGGCTTGGTTTCTGGGATAATGTTACTCTTCCCAGAATATTAAATAAAATAGTATAAATTGAGATTTTTGCTGCTCAGTAGAGCACCTGGAGCCTGCATTGCTCCCCTGGGGAGTTTTGCCTCCACTCCACATTCCCAAATAAAAGTGGAAGTTTTTCCCCTAGAGGTGCTCATTAACAGCTCAAAACACCCAGTCCAAGTGCCTGAGTATTCCCCCACATTTCAGAACAATTCCAGCCAGGAAAACCCACCCTTTTCCCTCACCCCTCCCAGTGTCAGTGAGTGTGGCTGGGCCCTACCTGAGCTCCATCTCAGTCTGCAGGCTCTCGATCTGCTTGGAGATGGAGAGATCCGTGTCCAGGCTCTGCAGCTCGGCCAGGCAGTACGTGCGCCTCTGCAAGCACAGCACGGGGATGCAGGGCAGCAACTCACACAGGGACAGATATTCCAGCCAGGAAACCTCCAGGCAGCTCCCCACAGCTTCACCTCCATTGTTGGGGAACATGGTCTGAGCCACTCACATCCCTCAGAATCCCTGAGGTTGGAAAAGCTCTCCCAGAGCATCGAGTCCAACTGTTCCCCCAACACTGATGTCCCCAGGGGCTACATCCAGACATTTTTTGGATATTTCCAGGGATGGTGATTCCACCACTTCCCTGGGCAGCCTGCTCCAAAGCCTGACTGCCCTTTCAGGGAAAAAACTTTCCCAAATTCCATTAAGTAACAAGTTCCTTCAGCACCTCTTGTCCCTGACATGTCAGAGGATAAAAATATTAACCCTTTCTCCCAGAAAGGTAGCCAGGGGTGGGATCCATCCCCACCTTCTGAGGGAGCAGGTCAAGCAGGAGAGAGAAGAATGAATCCAGTATTGCTGAGCAGCCAGAGGAGTGGGGTGGGAAAAAGGGAATTTCCCTCCTACCCGCAGCTTTGGAGGGGGGTTTTCTCCAGCATCCTTCTTCTCTTTCAGCTGAAGGAGCTCCTTTGCCAGGATTTTCCTGTCCTCCAGCAGGTCTGCCAGGTGTCTTCGAGCTTCCTCAGTGCTGACAAGAACCTCGACTTCATTTGCAAGCCAGCTCTGGAAAAATAACCCCCAAAACCCAATGGCTGAGCTCAGCTCCAGGCCTGAATCCTCTGTGAGGGCATTTCAGAGAAACTGAACAATCCCACTGCAATTCCCTGGTCCTCCTGCTGGGCTCCAGCCACCAAGGCCAGCAGCACCACCCCAAATCCCAGTTTGCTCAGTGTTGGGATGCAAAATGCTGTTACCCACTTTGACTCGTGCAGCAATTCCTTCCATGCCCCGATTTTGGGTCTCCTTCCTTTTGTCTGCCACCTCCTTCTGCTTCTGCAGGGCATCCTTGAGGCGTTTGTTGGCAGCTGCTGCCTGGAAAAGATTCCACAGGGAGCTGAACAGGGGCTGCAAATCATCTGCTCCAGCTGGAAACAGCAGGGATTCCCAGGCCAGGGCAAACACTGGGACAGTGGCAGCACAAGGTTAATAGATCCCAAGTTATCCTGGTTTAACTCAAGGATTCCTGCCCTTCATTTATTTCCTTTGCTGCCATTTCTCCTTTAAAGAGAAGCTCCTTCTAGGCCTGAAGGTAGAAGAAAACACCCAAAGTGAGGGGTTGAAGATGCATTTCTTTTACAAAGCCATCCTGAAAGGATTTTGAACTGCAACCTCGTAGATCCACTACTCAAACTCACTTCCCACTTCCTACCTTGGGCATCTGCATGGATTTGCCACAGGAACCTGGGACTCAGAATCATTTGGCCTTTAAAAAAATTCAAATTCAACTGGGATTCCTCAAAGGCCCCAAGGCAGAAATGGGGATTTCTCTTTTCTTTCGAGCCTCTAAACCTCCTTTAAGAGGTTTCTGTGTATCCTCCAGCCCCACTTGGCAGACTTCAGGGATTGCTGGGGAATTTCCAGGAGATGTTGGCTCCTCACCTCCTCTGTTTTGCGCCGGAGGACGTTGGCCTGTTTCTGGAAATCCCTCTCCAGCTTGAGGAGCTCATACTGTCTCTTACGGTCCTGCAAGGCAAAGCAGCTGGAAAAGTCCCATTTTCTATCACAAAGGAAAAGAAAGGTTGCAGCCCCAAAAATTCAGCCTGAGCATCCCAAGGCATTGAGGGGCAGGGATTCCTGTGACACCAAACTCCAGGTGTTTGCTGGCCATTGCACTCAGCCACCACAAGCAGCTGGATTTTATTAACCTGCAGATCCAACAATCCTTTGGAAGTTTAAAAACCTCCCATGCTGAGGCCAAACCCTACGACTTTAAATCCTTTAAAGATTGACTGTTTTTGCTGTCTGCTTTAGAGCAGAGTCACAGCTGTGGCAAGAGCTTGAAGATCTCCAGGCACAGACAAGTCCAAGTGGTGAAAAGTGGCAGCCACAGGAGCCAAGCTTCTCTTCAAAGCATTCCCAGTTCTTCTCAGATGCTCCCAGTTAAAGAAACCTTGCAGCAGCCCTTTGGAGGGAGGAACAGTGTGAGGGGCTTGTTTGCTCACCTTTTCCTTCAGCTGGATCACTTCTTTGTCCTTCTGCTGCTTCCACTGCCTGAACTTCTCAGTGTCTTCTTTCATCTGACGCATCAGCTGCACCCTTTGCTGCTTCATTTCCTGAAAAACACCGGTGGCTGGAAGAATTATCCAGGATTTACATCCTAAAGAGCTTTAGCCTCCATTCCCCCCATGCCTGCCAGGTGGGAAATCTTACTGTGCTCCCAATCAGAACACTCTCAAAGTGCTAAAAAACAGGGATTTTTTTTTTTTTAGGCATAAAGGGAAGACCAACACAGACACAATTTAGGGAAATCAAAGAGGATTTGACTGGGGTAATAAATTAGAAGTGCCAGAAGATACTTTGGACTTATTTTCCTTCCAAATCTCAGTAGTCACCTGCCTATTGTGGTCATGTAACCAAAGGAATCTTGCCAAAAATGGCTATTTTCAGTCTGACTGAACAGAAAGGGGATTCCTGTCGGGGATTCCTGGGATTCCTGTCAGGGATTCCTGCCTGGGAGCTGCTTTGCCCACACTGGCCCCAGCCAGAGGTGCCTGCTGGTTACCCTGATCTCCTGGTTCAGTTTGGACACCGTGTGCTCCGTGGATTCCTTCAGCTTCAGGAGCTTGGATTGCTCATTCAGCTTCTTCTTGAGCTCATTAATTTGTGCTTCCAGCTCCTGGAGCCTTTTCCGGCGCCGCTCGCTCAGCCTGGAGAGAAACAACAACAAATCCTCTCCAGCTTCAGACACACCTCATGAAAAATGTCACCTCTGTCACCTTTGCTGCTGCTGAAAGCCCACAGGAGGTTTCTCTGCAGCTCCTGCCACATTCAAGGAACACTTTCACATCAAAAAAGAGCTTTTACAGATCATGGAAGTGCAAGACATTGGATTTTCAGACCCATAACCCCCAGAGCTGCAGGCAGAGCCCTCTTACTTGGCCTGGTTGATGTCCTTCTTTGCCATTTGCAGTGCAAGGATCAGCTCCTCCTTCTCCTTTTGCAAACTGCTGACCTCCAATTCCAGATCCTTGATATTGGTCTAGAAAGGACAAGAAGAATAAATCTCCAAATAAAACCCTTGGAAAGACACCCTGAGGCAGAGCTTTAAGGCTGAGAAACCTTGACAAACCCCATTCCTTTGCAGCAGGCTGCTAAACCACCTTATCCAGAGCAGTGTGAGGGTCACAGGGGCTTTGGTGGGCACAGAGCCACTGGGGCCACGTCCTGACTGAATAATTTCAGAGCTGGGAGATCCCAGCACAGCAGGGAGAACTGCCCAAGGGAGCAGGGACCCAGCTTAAGGAACAGACCCAAACCAGAACAGGCTCCTGAGCACACATCTCCCTTCCCTCCCCAGCAGGAACTGGGGGAAAACAAACTGACCAGGGAGGATCTCAGCTTTACCTGGTACTGGGACTGAATGGGCCCCAGCTGAGTATCATTTTGAGACATTTTTTTGGCCAGGGCCTCTTTCAGACTCAGGGCTTTGTTGAGCTCCAGCAGCTCCCTGGAGAGCTGTGCCTGGCGCAGGGCGTGTTGGGTGCTGAAGTCGTTGGAGCCTCTCTTGGATTCCTGGCCCACTTCTGCTTCCTGCAGGAGACACAGCCATGAGGAGAGGCCAGCCCAGAGCTCCTGAATTACATCAGCTGTTTCTACAGAGTGCTTCAAATTCATTTGTATGTTAAAAAACAAATCAGATATTCCAGGTTCTTGACATTGAGTTTGAAACAGCACAGACAAGAGTGAGGATTTATCAAGCATTTGGGTTAGAAAATTAGCAGGATGGAGCAGATAAAAGTGATGAGGAGAAAAAACCATGCCCCAGTGAGGTGTGCATTGCTGAGCCCTCACTTACACCTGGAGAATCCTGTTCAGAGTTTGGCAGATCTGCAGCAGCTTCTGTGATGGCAGCATTTTCACTCTGGTGGAGAGAGAGAAGAAAATTTGAGTGAAAAGGGAAACATGAACTAAAATGAAGGAAAGAGCAGTCTGTTGGCACATTATGGCAAAGCACAACGTGATTGTCCTCTGGCCAGGACCTCTCTGGAAGAGGAGATCATCCTCCTCCTCCTCAAGGAATGTGAGGAAACTCCTCCTTGTCTAGCTGGAAAAGCCATTCCTTGAAATCTTCCCTGAACTCCAGCACTGCAGAGAACAGGAAGAGAACACAGGAATGTCCAGTGAGGGGGAACTGAAATTCCTCCATTAGACAAAAGCCTGGAAGCTTCTATTTAACAATTTCAGGTCCCTGCCAATTTACATAGCCCATAATAATCCCCAAGCTTTGAACACTCCATCCAATTTAGGGACTTTAAATCCATGCCAAGCTCCAGTATCAGGTTTTTTCATGCAGACTCCTCCTTCCCTTTCCCCCCAGGAGCAGCACAAGTGGCCTTTCTGCAGCTTTAAAGCACAACAGGACAGTTTTGAGGTGGATCTCAAGAGTCATTTCACACTTTTAATTCCTGGGCTTCCTGAGGGAGGTGGTTGGAGTGGAATCCCAGATTTCCTGAGTGAGCTGACACAAGTCCCCCCTCCCTGGGTTCAGCCTTACCTGCAGCTCAGCCAGCACCTGCTGCAGGTTCCGGATCACCTCCACATTTTCCTTTAATTCCTCATCCTCCACAGTCTCCACCAGCTTCTGCAGATCCAGCTTGCACCTGGAAACATGGAAACAAGTCCATGGCAAGTCTGTGCCAGGGAAGAACAACTTTTCCCACTCAGCCTCTGAACTGATTCTGGATGAACAAACCCCAGCTGATTGGATCCAGTTTATCCCACTGAAAACATGGAATTCCCAAGGACATTGTCCCAGGAGAAGAGTTGGGGACACTTACACAGCATGATGCTGGAGCTGCTCTAGTTTTGCATTCATCTTCTCATTTTCTTGCTCTGTCTAGAGAAATCAGAATTATATTGAATTGTAGAAGATAAAAAGCCAGAAGTCAGCTGATTAATTTGCAGCAAAAGTTTGGCAGTGTGAAAAATCAAGGCACTGAAAGATCTTCATGGTCAGGGCCACCAGTCTGGATTTCACAGCATTTTTTTCAGAGATAAATACTGCAGGCAATAGGAAAAAAGCAGGGTGGGGAATGGAGAGCACAAGTGTGCAAGTGCTATTTAAAATATTAAAATAAAATATTAAGTATTAAAAAACTGAGATTCAGGTCTCCTTTTTCCAAAAGGAAACTAAAGGCCAACAGATCCTGGCAGGCTTTTGGTTCTGACTGATCTGGAATCAATGTGAAAGGAACATTGAAGAGAGAGTCTCAATATGTCACAAATACAGGAGCTGCTGTTGATCTACTCCCAGCAATTTAGAGCTCTCCTGGGATAACTGAACTTACCAGGATGATCCTCTCCAGCATCTGTGCTGTTTGCCCAGCAGCCTCACTCAGCCCCTGGCTCAGCTTCTGGTTCTCCTCCTGCAGGGATTGGTTCTTCTCCATGAGGGATTGGAGGCTCTCTGAGGGGGCCAAACCACTGCAACAGCAAGGAGCAGCTGGGACTGAGTTTGGGCTTTGGGACAGCACTGAAGTCACCTCCAAAATTATTATTATTCCCTAAATAATTTAAAAGAAATAGCCCAGAATGGTTTGGGAGGGAAAGATCTTTAAACCAGCCATGGGCAGGGACACTTTCCACAGAGCAGACTGCTCCAGGTTCTGTCCAAGCCTTGGACACTTCCAGAATGCAGGAAATCCACCCAAACAGAATTCCATGTACTTGGTTTTGAAACATCCCCAGAACACAACACCTGCACAACCCAACTCCGCCCCAGTTTTTGTGCTTTTAAGGATAAAGGGGGTGGAACTGCCCCACATTTAGGGGTGGAGGGGTGAGGAGAACAGGGATGGATGGGTCTCAGAGGCAGGAATTTATTCAGGAGATGTTTCCTGGTTCCTCTTTTACTTCCTGCAACAGATTTTTGCAGTCATGAGGTGTTTGCTACAAAACTAAATATCCCAGGGAATTCCAGTGAGGACAACAAAAGGAGGGGGGAAAAAAGCAACCAGTTTGTTCTCCCCTCACTCCACAGCACTGCCCAGAGCTAAGAAGATCCAGAGACTTCTCTGGAGTGTGATAAATACACATCCAGAGGACATTAAATAACAAATCTTACTTGAGAGCCACGGGCAGGGTCCCTCCGTGGGCCTGGAGCAGCAACACCTGGAGCTGCTGGACCTACAAAGACAAACAATTATTGCTTGTAAATGTGGCAGCTCCAGGGATCCTTGCTCTTCCTGACTCCCCTGCTCCATATTTCCCCTTCTACCACTGCCTGTGGAAAGGAGTGGTGTTGTTACAGTACTTCCAGTTATTTATTCCTCAAATAAAAGGTGCATTTCCCTCTGGGATCACCCCAGGGAAAACTCTTCCCTTCCCACCGTGCTGGGCACAGGCAGGAGATGCCAGGAGGGCACCAAACCATCTTTGAGTTGTGCCTGCAGTTCACCAGGCGATGATTTGTTGGGTGGAAGGGAAATTTAAGTTACACCAGCACCACTGCTGTCCTCTGGCTGCAGCAGAACTCCAGGAAACACCCACCAGCCCTTCCCAGACACCTCCAGAGGCAGAGCAGGGCACATTTGGGATGTTCTCCATTTTTTGGTGTGGTTGTGCCTTCCCTTGGGCTCTGCTGAGCTCAGAAGCTGAGGGGCTGCCCCAGTACCTGCTGCTTCAGCTGGTGCAGCTCAGCTGCCTGGGGGTCCACGTTGACAATGGGTTTGTTTTTGATTTTCCTGGCCCTGTCGGCGTAGCGCAGCGTGTTCAGCGTCTCCTCCAGGTTGGAATCTGCTGGGCTCACACAGGCGATCATCAGCGTGTGGCTGTTGCCACCCAGGGAGTCTGGGGAGGAAAAGAAACAATGTCAAAGCTGTCAGAGCAATGGTGACAGTGAAATGCCATCGTTCAAGGGTCACAACCCCACACGTGTGTCCCCAAAATGCAGATTAAACAGCTGGGTTTTATTTATTTACTCATTACTTTCTCCTTTGCACACTCAGTTCTGTATTCAAGTGGGGCTTTGAAAGCCAAAGTCAGGGTTTGAAATCAAATGTTTCACCCCAGAAGGCCCAATTGTTGCCCTAATAAATAATTTCTTTGTGCCATTTCTTGCCTGGTTCTTTCAGGTTTGCCCCTCCTTTCTCTCCCCTGCCCAATATCAAGACCTCCATGAATATCCAGAATTTTCTCCAATTTAAGGAATTATTGGTTAAGAACAGATCACAAAGCTGCAAGGAACTTTGTCCTTTGGTTTTATACAAATTGGCTCTTAAAGCTACTGACCATAAAAAAAAAAAAAGGGGCCCCACACCCAGCCCAATCCAGGTTTTAATGAGGTACCTTCAGATGTGGAAAATACTGAAGAGCTTTTACACCAAATTATGTAATTACCATAAAAATCCCAGTAATTCCAGTACTAAAGCTATGCCCAAATTAAAGGGTAACTTAAACAAAATGCATTAAAAGACAAATCCCAGCTATTGAAAAATAAAGACCAGATATTCAGACTAAGGAAACAAATCCCAGGGAAGGCACAGACAGCTGGAGCTTCGTTCTGGCTGTGACATCACCCAGGGAGTTGCTATAATTAAAGTACAATAATAGATCTCTGCTCCCAGACTTCTCCTCTTCCTTCTCTCCACCAAAAATATGCCCTGAATTTGCCTTGTTTCCTCCTGCCACACAAAGTGCAGGACAGCAGGACTCGTTTTGAGTTCATCTCACTGCATTTGCAACCTAAAATGAGAGTCCAGGAAAGGCCTGGCTTCGTTGAGGAGTTAAACAAACAAACAAATCCCTTTGCAGCAGCAGCTCTGAGCTGGGGGTGGTTTTCTCCTGCTCTGTTATTTAAAAAGCACCTGTAAATTTAGGCTTTGTCATCATCTCCTCTCACCTTGCAGCAGCCTGGTCAGCTTGGAGTCTCTGTAGGGGACGAACCCTCCCTTTTTGTTCTCATCTCCCAGAGCACTGATGACATTCCCCAGGCACAGGAGGCCTCTGTTGATGTTGATCCCTGCAGACAAAGCTCACAGTGAGCACAGCCACCTCAGCAGCTCCAAACTCCTCATTTCCTGCCCTTATTAAAACTTTAACAAGGTTAAAAAGGCAGATTAAAGGGTTAAAGAAGTGCTTTGCTCTTTTATTAACTCCCAAGTAGAAGAAATCCAAACTCCACCAGCTCCAGCCCACAGACCTTCTTTGAGTCTGTCTCCCTCAGCCTTGGTCTTCTTTTGTCTCTCAGAGCCAGCAAGATCCACCAGGTGCAGCTTGCAGTGAAAACTGCAATTCCTAGGGCAGAAAGAAACTGTTTTATTCTCCCAGGTGGAAAAGGAGCAGCCCAGGAGCGGAAAATTCAGAGAGCCAAAACCTGAACTGCCTTGAGAAGCACAGCTCAGGACCAGGATGGAGAAATTTTGGGGAAGTAACTCTCACCAGCTGCACAATGACACTCACTTGTCATTTTTCTTCTTCTGATCAATGCAGATGGTGAAGATGGCATGGGATCTGGAGGACTGAGAATTCATGGCTGTGGATCCCACAGTTCTGGAGTTGTTCCCCTGCTCCAGGCAGGACACGGTTTCTTGGGCACAGGTGACATTTCTTTCTGTCAACCCCACGATCTGTAGCCAGGAAGGAAACATTGTTTATCCTCTGCTTCCTCTTCCTCCCACCTGGGATCACAAAAATCTCCCTCCACCTCAGCCTGTGCCTGCCCATTCCCAAGAATCACCTCCAGCCAGGGGCCTGGAATGGAAACTGCCAGGAAAAACTGGTTCTGAATTTCCCTTCAGGAACATGGAATCACATCAGCTGCTCCTAAACAGCCCCGAGTTCCTCTGCCTGGGCTCTGGGATGGACACAGAGCTCCCCAGGGCTCCAGGGACAAGTCCATGGATATCCCAGGCCAGGCTGGGAGCTGTGCCAGTCACAGGAAGGGAATTTGTGTAAATAAAGTACTGGAGAAGCAGCTCCCAGGGACACAAACCAGAGAGGAGATGAGCAGGAGGGACTGGATGTGCTCCTTGGCACTCTGTGCTTTCCCTGAGGATCCACCCCCCCCAGGATCCCTCTGTGCTGCTTCCAGCACTTGGATGAGCCTGAGGGATGACAGAGAATTCCACAGGAATCCCTTGCTCAGTCCCCAGCAGGGCAGACCTTGATGCCTTCCTTGGGATCCTCCCTGATGCTGATCTGGGAGCGCTCTCGGGACGGGCACAGCAGGTCCAGGATGTCCTCGTTGTAGATCTGCAAGCAGCAGAGGAGCAGCTCACAGTTACCAGCCAAAGAAAGGGGCATTTTATGCAAATTTATGCTGAAATTAGGCATTACATTTTACTCATTTCACCTTTAGGTAAAGACACCTCAGACCAGAAAGGACAGACAAAACCTCCTGGATCTTTAGGGGTTGATTTAACCAATATCTGTTACCTGAAGGAGGTGACCTCAAAGCTGCCTTTATTCCTACCTTGATAAAAACCAAACTTTTACCTCCAAATAAGAGACTTTGAGGACGAAGTCCCAGTCCTGCCTCTGCTGTTTCTCCTCGAAGAGCAGCCTGATGACCCTGGGGATGACCCCCACGCTGGGCTCATGCTCCTGGTTGGCAGTGTAGGTGCCTCCCATGGAATAGGTTTTCCCTGACCCCGTCTGTCCGTAGGCCAAGACAGTGGCATTGTATCCTGAGGGAACAAAGGGTGAGTCACGTGGAGACTGAAAGCTGCATTTCTGAAAACCACCCTTGCAGAAAAACATCTTGGTTTACACCAGCTTTAAACATACATCACACTCAGGAACACTGAGGAAAAACAAAAAAAAAAAAAAGGCAATGAAAATTCCACAAAGCACAGATAAAATTATTATTTCAGCTCTTTTTTAAGACTGGATGTTTTATTAGAGCTAAACAGATACACAGCACGAGTTCTCTGCCATCCCAGCTCCACTGCAGCATCCTGCAACAGGATGTTTATCAGTTCATTGTGTTATGCTTAAGGAGGGAGAGGGACTTTTTATAGAGGCCTGGAGTGACAGGACAAGGGGAAATGGCTTCCCACTGCCAGAGGAATATTGGGAAGGAACTGTTCCCTGTGAGAGTGGGCAGGAGCTGGCACAGGGTGCCCAGAGCAGCTGTGGCTGCCCCTGGATCCCTGGAAGTGTCCAAGACCAGCTGGGACAGAGCTTGGAGCAGCCTGGGACAGTGAAGGTGTCCCTGCCATGGCAGGGGTGGCACTGGATGGGCTTTGAGGTCCCTTCCGACCAAACTCCTCCGCAATTCCACGAAAACTGCGGCACACGGGCGGGCTCAGCGAGCACAGCCCGGGCTCTGCGGAGCCCAGCGGGCTCCGGGCGGGCACCGGCGGGGACAAACCTTTGAAGATGCCTCGGACCAGAGGCGACACCGCTGTGTTGAACACCTCCTCCTGCTCCACGGACGGGTCGAACACGTAGTCGTAGGTGAAGGCTTTGTCATTGCCCACCACGACCTGCGGAGGAGAGCGAGGGGCAGCGCCGGTCCCGGCTCCGGGGCAGCGCGGCCCCCCCGAGCCCCGGGGCTCACCTGCGGCTCTCCGGGCACGAACGACAGGCACATGCGGCAGCCCTCGCCGGTCTCCTTGGGCACCAGCGGCCGGCAGCGCAGCGCCACGCGCACCGGGATGCCCTTCTCGTCCTCCCGCACCATCACCAGCCTGCGGGAAGCGAGCGCCGTGAGGCGGGCCGGGCACGGAGCCCCCCGGGGAGCCCCGCGGCCGGGCCCGGGCTGGGGTGGGGTGGGGCGGGCTG